>JAXCGZ010018869.1:95000-270000 GCA_037179515.1 Halocaridina rubra | reverse complement strand
AACTAACTCCTTAACTAAAATAAGACAGCCACTGAATGCACACTGTCTGTGGAGGACGAGCTAATGTTGGCCCAATTTCTCTTGTAGGATATAACAACATACACACATACATATATAAATATATACATATCACATATACATATACTCATACATATATAAATATATACACATCACATATACATATACGAGTCATACTAACATATACACTTTCATGTATACATACATATATACGAAACATTTATGCATTACGTGTTCATATTCTGTCATAGTTAATTATGCATGTATTGAAAAAATTGAGTATGAACCACCAAATGGATAGAGTGACCACTGTGTATCGTTGATGGAGTATATCATCAAAGATGTTTAGCCTGAAAGTAGAGGCAATGAGGACGCGATGAGGAACTATGAGAAAGGAAATTACATCAAAATGAATGAGCTTTTAGCAGTTATTGACTGGAGTACCTTATTGAACAACAAATCCGTACAAGAAATGTACGACAATTTTTGAGGAATATGGGAAGATAATAGATTGTTGCATACCTGCCACTAAAATAGGAGTTATTCATGCCAGAGGGAAATGAATGCTGGAAAAGGTATAGGGGGAGAATAAGCATAAATTCCTAGCAGACTTATAAAAGAGCAAGAAATAATTACCTAAGTAAAAGTAGAGAGGCAGAGAGAGGTTTTGAAAGGGATATCACCAGGAAGGCTAATGAAAATCCAAAACTTTTCCACAGCTTTATCAAAGGAAATCTGAAGGCCAAAGAACAGGTTTTAACGCTAAAGAGAGCAGATAGAATCACTACTGAGACGGAGGTAGTTAATGCTAACTCAATCCATAGTTTTAAGGACAAGTATGATAAGTATCACTAAGTACAAAATGGAACTGACCAGAAGAAGGGAATTTACGAGCTTGGAGCTCTTTCCCGTAAGCATAATTAGGTAATCATATATATATATATATATATATATATATATATATATATATATATATATATATATATATATATATATATATATATATATATATATATATATATATATATATGGGGCATTCGCAGCAATTCATACAAACATACATATTACAAGAAACAACTCGAAACAAAGAAAATTAAAAAGGAAAAAATATCTAAAAGGAAGAATAAGAAACGACAAAGTAAAACAAGGTTATCAGATTCATAAATTATTTATTGTTTTGTAACTCAAGGTGGACTAAGTTTTTATGGTAGATATATACCCAATTTTTGTTAAGGTTTTCTCTCTTATAAATTATGCTGACTCCTCAGAAAATCAGGAAATCGAGTTAATAATAATAATGATAATGATAATGATAATGATAATGATAATGATAATGATAATGATAATGATAATGATAATGATAATGATAATGATAATGATAATGATAATGATAATGATAATGATAATGATAATGATAATGATAATGATAATAATAATAATAATAATAATAATAATAATAATAATAATAATAATAATAATAATAATAATAATAATAATAATAATAATAAACTGAAGGGCAAGAACGGTCCAAGAAAACATCGTAGAACATATTTAATTGATCTCCTTATAATACATCACAACACAACGTTTCAAACATCCACTGTGTTCATAATCATGTACCTATGAAAGAGTGAAAGAGAATATATACTTAGGCAGTTATTCTAAATAAATACAATTATAGTTGTAAAAAAGTAAAATATATATATATACAGGACATTCACACAAATTAATGAAATTTACATATATCTAAATGTATGAAGAATTAAAAAGAAACACTTTCACACTAATAAAATTTGTTTTACAAAATTCTGAGAGGGCAACATGAGCCATCTTTGTTTAATTTAGGATTAGATTTTGAAATAAATAATAACTCTGCTATCCTGATTTCATTTTCGCTTTTTCCTATGTATATAATTTTGAAATTATTTATACTGAAATTGCACTTACAGATATTAGAACAGTGTTCTCGAATGATTGAGTTTACTGGAGCTGACAATGGTTTTCCAGTACGACAAGATGACCCGTGGTGTTCGTGGTATTTAACCAATACACATTTCTTAGTTGAGCCAACATATGCTAGTTGGCATTTGGGGCAGTTAAATTGATAAACTACCATCGAACAATACGAGTCAGGTAACTTGTCCTTATGGATTACATAATTTTTAAGTTTATGGTTGTTATAAAATAAAATGAATTAATTTTCACAATGATATAGATTTCCTACTTGGTTTCTTTGTTGCAAATGGATATCCACCCAACATATTTTATAAACATCTTAGAAATTTTCTTAATAAGATTTTCTGCCCCAAACTTGTAAAAGAGGGTCCTAAAAAGATGCAGATGTATATAAAATTGCCATACTTTAATGATAATTTAAACCATTACCTAAAAAAGCAATTAACTACAATATTTTACAGATACTACCCTCATATTAAACCATTCATTTTATTTTATAACAACCACAAACTTAAAAATTATGTAATCCATAAGGACAAGTTACCTGACTCGTTTTGTTCGATGGTAGTTTATCAATTTAACTGCCCCAAATGCCAACTAGCATATGTTGGCTCAACTAAGAAATGTGTATTGGTTAGATACCACGAACACCACGGGTAATCTTGTCGTACTGGAAAACCATTGTCAGCTCCAGTAAACTCAAGCATTCGAGAACACTGTTCTAATATCTGTAAGTGCAATTTCAGTATAAATAATTTCAAAATTATATACATAGGAAAAAGTGAAAATGAAATCAGGATAGCAGAGTCATTATTTATTTCAAAATCTAATCCTAAATTAAACAAAGATGGCTCATGTTGCCCTCTCAGAATTTTGTAAAACAAATTTTATTAGTGTGAAAGTGTTTCTTTTTAATTCTTCATACATTTAGATATATGTAAATTTCATTAATTTGTGTGAATGTCCTGTATATATATATTTTACTTTTTTACAACTATAATTGTATTTATTTAGAATAACTGCCTAAGTATATATTCTCTTTCACTCTTTCATAGGTACATGATTATGAACACAGTGGATGTTTGAAACCTTGTGTTGTGATGTATTATAAGGAGATCAATTAAATATGTTCTACGATGTTTTCTTGGACCGTTCTTGCCCTTCAGTTTATTATAAGACTAAGATTTCCCAGAGACAAACGGATATAATAATAATAATAATAATAATAATAATAATAATAATAATAATAATAATAATAATAATAATAATAATAATAATAATAATAATAATAATAATAATAATAATAATAATAATAATAATAATAATAATAATAATAATAATAATAATAATAATAATAATAATAATAATAATAATAATAATAATAATAATAATAATAATAATAATAATAATAATAATAATAATAATAATAATAATAATAATAATAATAATAATAATAATAATAATAATAATAATAATAATAATAATAATAATAATAATAATAATAATAATAATAATAATAATAATAATAATAATAATAATAATAATAATAATAATAATAATAATAATAATAATAATAATGTATTTGAGTATTTTGTGATAGAAATATAACAAAGGGTAATAAAATAAAAAAAGTAAATAAAAAATCAAATAAACAATTAATAATTATTGTAAACCATATGCTAAATTCTCGATTGCCTTGAAGGTAGCCCGGAATTAACGAAAAAACTTACAATCTTTATATAATTTCTATCCTCTTCTGGTTTAGTTATTCGAGATGGACAGTCCGCGAATATGAAAAAACTCCATGGAAAAAGGAATTATCAAGACCTTGCAAAATATAGATAAATAGATTGATATGCAAATAAAGGCGCGATTTATGATAAAGTATATAAATATGTAAGTGAATAAATATGTAAACACACACACACACACACACACACACACACACACACACACACACACACACACACACATAGAATTTTATGATGAGGTAAGCCAAATCTTACAGGAAAGAGAGGGCTGGGCAGATTGCATATTCCTAGACTTCCAGAAAGCGTTTGACACTGTTCCACATGGGAGACTTATTAGGAAGCTGCAATCAATGGCTAGAATAATAATAAACCTTTATTTCCATTACAATACAATGGGTATTCGTCAGCCGGGGCAAGCCCCAACCCCCCACTGTGGTGCCCAACCACAGCAGTTCCTGTCAGTAAACAGTTTAAACTCTCGGTCTTGGACGGGAACCGATCTTTCGACCTCGTGAATGCGAAGCCAGCGCGTTACCGCTGTACTAGCCAACAGGTGGAAATGTTTTGGAATGGATAAAAACTTACTTAGAAGGAAGGGAACAGAGGGTTAGAGTAAGACACTCAGTGTCTGAATGGAGAAGAGTTAGTAGTGGAGTTCCACAGGGGTCAGTTTTAGGGCCACTTTTGTTCCTTGTATATGTAAATGACCTACCAGAGTCTGTAAATTCATTCATGAATATGTTTGCAGATGATGCAAAGATTGTGAAGAAAGTAAAAAACGAGAACAATGGTAGAGAATTTCAGGAGGATCTAAATAATCTGCATGAGTGGTCAGAAAAGTGGCTAATGAAATTCAATACTTCAACATGTAAGGTAATGAGAATGGGTACAAGTGCAAGAAGGTCCAAGCTTGACTACTCGGTGGCTGGAGTACAACTTCAAGAGACAGAAAATGAGAGAGATCTAGGAGTAAACATACTGGCAGATTTGTCTCCAGAAATACATATAAATGGCATAGTAAGGGCAGCATATGCATTCTTATCAAATGTAAGGGTAGCCTTCAGGCACATGGACAAGGAAATGTTCAGAAATATTTATGTAACCTATGTGAGGCCAAAACTCGAATATGCAGCCCCCTTTTGGAATCCGCACTTGAAAAAGCGCACAGCTAAGCTTGAAAAAGTTCAAAGACATGCCACGAAACTGGTGCCAGAAATACGCAATCTCAGTTATGATGAGAGGCTGAGGGAATTAGACTTGCCATCACTGGAAGCTAGAAGAGTGAGGGGGGATATGGTGACAGTCTTTAAATTCCTTCATGGTTATGCTAGAGTGGATAGGGATCGATATTTTGATATGGCTGGCTCTAGAACTAGAGGTCATAGTTTGAAGCTTGGTAAGAAAACTTTTTCGCAGGATGTAAGGAAATACTTTTTCAGTGTAAGAGTAGTTGATAATTGGAATTGGCTAAGCGAGGAGGTAGTTAATGCTATCTCAATCCATAGTTTTAAGGACAGGTATGATAAGTATGACTAAGTATAAAATGGAAGCGATCAGGAGACGGGAAGATACGAGCTTTGGGCTCTTTCCCGAAAACACAATTAGGTAATCACAATTAGGTAATCACACACACACACACACACACACACACACACACACACACACACATATATATATATATATATATATATATATATATATATATATATATATATATATATATATATATATACACACACACACACACACACACACACAGTAAATACGCAATCTCAGTTATGATGAGAGGCTGAGGGAATTAGACTTACCATCACTCGAAGCTGGAAGAGTGAAGGGGGATATGGTGACAGTCTTTAAATTCCTTCATGGTTATGATAGAGTGGATAGGGATCGATATCTTGATATGGCTGGCTCTAGAACTAGAGGTCATAGTTTGAAGCTTCGTAAGAAAACTTCTTTGCAGGATGTAAGGAAATACTTTTTCAGTGTAAGAGTAGTTGATAATTGGAATTGGCTAAGCGAGGAGGTAGTTAATGCTATCTCAATCCATAGTTTTAAGGACAGGTATGATAAGTATGACTAAGTATAAAATGGAAGCGATGAGGAGACGGGAAGATACGAGCTTTGGGCTCTTTCCCGTAAGCACAATTAGGTAATCACAATTAGGTAGGTAATCAGTATATATCGGTGATTCCCAAACGAGGTTCTGCGGAACCCTGGAGTTCCACCGACCATCACCTGGGGTTCCTCGAGAAACCGTAAAATAATTATGTGATATATATATATATATATATATATATATATATATATATATATATATATATATATATATATATATATATATATATATATATATATATATATATATCAGAATACTATATATAGGGGTTCCTTGGAGTATGTAAGATTATTACAAGGGTTCCTTCAAGCTTTAAAGATCGGGAATCACTGGTATATATATATATATATATATATATATATATATATATATATATATATATATATATATATATATATATATATATATATATATATATATATATATATATATATATATAGATTAGATTTAGATATAGATATAGATATAGCTATAGATATAGATATAGATATAGATTTAGATTTAGATTTAGATATAGATATAGATTAGATTAGATTTAGATTTAGATTTAGATTTAGATTTAGATTTAGATTTAGATTTAGATTTAGATTTAGATTTATGCTCATCTGCCCACTCAGACGTCTTGTAGGCTTAAGAAAGAAAGTCAGTCACGAGACTCTGAACAACTCCTTCCCCTCTTTTCTGACTGATTCTGTTACAATGGAATATGATGGGGGGGGGGGGAATTAGTGACGGCGTCGAGTGAACTCTCTTAACTCTATGCATATAGAGAGGAGGGAATAGGATGGGAAGGATTGGTAGGGAAAGCACGAAAATGAAGTAAAGACAGATATCAATGAGTGGCAGACGCTAGTCCTAAGGTGTGTTTATAAAGGTGACTGTAAATAAAGGTAGGTCGCTCTCAAAAGTTCTATATTTTCTTTTCTTTTCGTGAAGGGAGTGCTGAAGGAAATTATTATATCATGGAGGAGTAGTAATAGAGGAGTATATTAAAGATGTGAAGCTTAATAGTAACAATAGTATTAGTAGGTAGAATCTGTTGACATTTTGGAAACTATTGTATCATGAAGGTGTGATACTAGAGGAGTATAAAAATTCACACCCACTCATATATATGTATGTATAATCAGTTATTGACTGAAATACCCTATTTAACAACAAATCTGTACAAGAAATGTACGACATCTTTTGTGGGGAATATGGGAAAATAGTAGATTATTGCATACTTTCTACCAAATAGGAGTTATTCATACCAGAAAGATATAGTTCAGTATTGAGTTGTAAGAGACCTAAGGAGTGGAGAAACAAATGCTGGAAAACTTATAGGAGGAGAAAAAGTATAAATGCCTGGCAGACTTAAAAAAGAGCAAGACATTATTACCTAAGTAGCAGAAGAGAGGCAGAGATAGACTGTGAAAGGGATATCACAAGGAAGGCTGAAGAAAATCCCAAACTTTTCTGCAGCTTTATCAGAGGAAACTGAAGGTCAAAGAACAGGTTTTAAAGCTGAGGAGAGCCGATGGCAGCATCACTGAGACTGATGAAGAGATCTTCGAAGAAATGAACAAGGTGTTTCAGTCAGTATTTACAGCAGAAAATATCCCACCCCCTCAGATTGCAGAGATAGGAGCTCATGGGCCCGTATTAGAGAACACCATCTATTCAGCCACAGAGGTATGCAAGGAACTGATAGAGCTAGATGCCTATAAAACTACAGATCCTGATGATATATCCACGTAAGTACTTAAGAAATGTGCTAAATCAATATCAGCGGCATTATGTATCATATTTGAAAAGTCACTGGAATCTGGGAAGATTCCAAGATTCTGGAAACAAGCGAAAGTGGTACTATCTTCAAAAAGGGAAAGAGGGATACAGAACTAAACTATAGACCTGTTTCCTTGACCAGAATTGTTTGCAAAGTTATGGAGAAACTATTAAGAAACACATCTCCCTTCACTTGGAAACGTTCAACTTTTTATTAGTGAGACAACATGGCTTCAAAGATGGTAGGTCATCAGTAACAACCATATTAGAAAATAATGATGAGGTAAGCCGAATCTTGCAGGAAAGATAGGGCGGGGCAGATTGCATATTCCTAGACTTACAGAAGGCATTTGATACAGTCCCACGAGGGAGACTTATTAAGACGCTCCAAGCAATGGAGAGAATAGGTAGAAATGTCTTGGAATGGATAAAAACTTACTTAGAGGGAAGGGAACAGATGGTTAGAGTAAGACACCCAGTGTCTGAATGGAGATGGGTTAGTAGAGGAGTTCCACAGGGTTCAGATTTAGGGCCACATTTGCTCCATTGTATACATAAATAACCTACCAGAGTCTGTAAATTCATTCATGAATATGCTTGCAGATGATGCAAAGATTGTGAAGAAAGTAAGAGACGGTAGCAATAGTAAAGAACTTCGGGAAGCTCTAAATACTCTGTATGAGTGGTCAGAAAAGTGGCTAATGAAATTCAATACTTCTAAATGTAAGGTAATGAGAATAGATAATAGTGCGGGAAGGCCCAAGCAGGAGCAGAAATTCAAGAGATAGAGAATGAGAGAGATCTAGGAGTAAACGTACTGGCAAATTTGTCTCCGGATGTGCATATAAATGGCATAGTAAGGGCAGCATATGCTTTCTTAGCAAATGTAAGAGTAACCTTCAGGCACATGGACAAGGAAATGTTCAGAAATATTCATGTAAACTATGTGAGGCCAAAGCTTGAATATGCAGCCCCCTTTTGGAATACACTTGAAAAAGCACGTACTTAAGCTGGAAAAGTTCAAAGACATGCCACGAAACTGGTGCTAGAAATACGCAATCTCAGTTATGAGGAGAGGCTTAGGGAATTAGACTTACCATCACTCGAAGATAAAAGAAAGGGGTATATGGTGACGGTTTTTAAATTCCTTCATGGTTATGACAGAGTGGATAGGGATCGATATTTTGATATGACTGGCACTGGTACTAGTTGTCATAGTTTGAAGCCTAATAAGAAAACTTCTTTGCAGAATGTAAGGAAGTACTTTTTTAGTGTAAGAGTCGTTGATGATTGAATTCGCTAAGAGATGAAGTAGTTACTGCTAACTCAATCCATAGAGTTAAGGACAAGTATGAAAAGTATCATTAAGAACAAAAATAGAACGTCCAGAAGATGGGAGTTACACACATGAGACTATTTTTCGTAAGCACAATTAGATAATTACACACACAGACAAAGATGTTGCGACTGAAAGGTGGAATTCACTGATCAAACAGGCACTTGATAGAGAGATTTCAGTGATAATCTCAGGCATAAATGAATCCTGGAGTCAACATGGTCAGGGAGACAGGAAATTTGAAGAGGGGAAAGAAAACGCCTATCAAGAAGGAAAACAGCAGAACAGATCCCAGTATCGATATCAAATTATCTTAATCCTATGGTTCCATATCTTCTTAAAAAATATCTTTCCCATAACGGTTAGTTTAGTAGTCAAAGTATAATTGGAATAGAAGAAAAGAGCTCTCAGTATTTGTTGAGTTGAAGTGCCAAGTGGATCATTGTTGTCTTTTTTCTTTTGATATATTTTTTTTTGTCTAAATCGAGTTATCTTTTTATTGCTTGCTTGTGATTATCTTGATCCTGTGATTGTATATCTTGGCTAAAATTGGCTAATCGTTTTCTTCTGAAATGATTAGTTTAGCAATGAAGAATAAATATTAACATAAACAGGTGTATAGCTTGTATCTAGTGAAGTCAGAATTTCAATTAGCGTGTGTTGTATCAGGAAAATGCTTCACTGAAAAGATAAACTGAGTTAGTATGCGTAAGAAGATGGAGCAAACTTGCATGATGTTAAATTAAAAAATATTTATATCTGTGACTCAAAGTACTGGAAATTGTAAATATATTTGACTACGAAGAAACAGTTGCAGAAAAATTACATATGTTGTGACTGAGAGGGTGAATGTACTTATCAAACAGGCACCAAATTAAGAGAAGTAAGTGACAATCTCAGGCATAAGTGAAGTCCAGAAGTCGTTATGACCGGGGAGACAAAAACAAAATAAAGCTAGAGTTATAGACCTAATAAGGAAGCTTGAAGTAGAATGTGACCAGAGAATTTTGTAAACATTCAAAGAATTTGTACATACTTTAGGGAGGGGAAGGCAAGAATAATGAAGCTTTGTGAGAAAGAGTGAATGGAGACACCTGTAAAGAATGGATGATGAGGGCAAGAAAACTAAAAAAAAACTTCAAGAATTAAGAAGTGTTCATTAGACCATATAGAACACAAGAAGAGATGGAAAGTTCAAAAGCTTCTTACAAGAAGCTGGAAGGCTCAATGAGAGAGGTAATGAAGATAAGACAAATGTTTTGTTTCATGGTTCTTCCATTTAAAAGGGGTGATAAAAAGGATAATGCTAGGAAACCAGGGGAAGTAGCCCCGTTAAGATTGCTGTACACAAATGCTGATGGGGTAGCTGGTAAGGTATAGAAGAATTAAAGGACTGGATTCACAATAGTATGGCAGATATAGTGCCGGTTACAGTGACTAAGTGAAGATTTAAACAGTATCACAATTTTCCCTACGGGCTTCATAATAATGAGGATTCAAAGATCTGAGAGGACTGGTGGAGGAATAGCATTGCTCGTAAGGGAAAGGTTGCCGATTGAAGAAACAAACTTTTCTATAGAAAGTGAGTTCAAGGAATATCTTGTTGCTCGCATAAATACTGGTTCAGAGAGCATTGTAATAGCTGTTGTATATAACCCACCAAAGAATGAACATAGGTAGAGGCTTATGTGGAAAGCCATATAGGTACTATTGAAATTATAAATGTAATTATTGATTTCACACAGGAGAGGAAGTGTAGAAGTGTGATTATGGGAGTTTTTAATAATTGAGAAATAGATTGGACTAATTTTGACCGCACAGTGGGAGGATTCTCTTGGGGCAAGAATGTTGTCGGATTGTTGAAATAGTATATCCTAGAAGATGTTCTGCCTGAGAGCAGGGGAGCTGAGAAGGAAACTAGGAGGAACTATCCGAAAGGAGATTACAACAAAGTACATGGTAATTTTCTTCACCAACATGTACTGGAATCAACAAGGAATCAGGGTAGGGATGAGTCATCCCTGCTAGATCTAGTATTCGCAAACAATGTATTGGATACTGGCAAAATTTAGTATGAGCCACCAGTTGGAAAAAGTTATTACTGTGTGTTATTGCTGGAGTGTATCATCGAAGATGTTCTGCCCGAGAGTAGGGCACTGAGAAGGACACAAGAAGAATCACTCTCAAAGGAGATTACAACAACATTAATTATCTTTTTGTAGTCATTGATTAGAGGACTTTTTTAACAACAAATTTGTACAAGAGATGCATGAAATTTTTGTGAGGAATATGGGAAGCTAGTTACTTGTTGCATACCAACCACCAAGATAGGACTTATTTTTACTAGAAAAAAAAAGGTTCAATAATGAGGGTAAGAGAGCTCAGGAGTGGAGAGACAAATTCATTAATAGGTATTGAAGAAGAAGTATAAATGCCTGGGAAACTTACAAAAAAAACAAGAAATAATTACCTAAGTAAAAGAAAAGAGGCAGAGGGAAATTATGAGATGGATATTGCCAGGAAGGCGAATAAATCCCAAACTTTTCTATAGCTCTTTCAAAGAAAAACTGAAGGTCAAAGAATAACTTTTAAAGTTAAAGAGGCCAGATGGAGGTATCACCGAGATGGGAGAAATAATCTTCGAAGAATTGAACAAGGAGTTTCAACCAGTATGTACAGTAATAAAAACCCTTCCTCCTCAGATTGTAGAGATAAGAGATCATGGACCGGTATTAGAGAACTTTGTCTTTTCGGTTACAAATCATGCAAAGCGTTGATGGAGCTTGATGCCTATAAAGCTACAGGTCAGATGACATATCTTCTAACATCCTTAAGAAGTGCACAAACCCAATGTCGGTGGAGCTATGTATTATATTTGAAAAGTTGCCTTAATATTGGGAGATTCCAAGATGAAAGAAAAAAAATGAACGTGGTAACTATCTTCAAATTGGTGAGGAGAGACACAGCTCTAAACTAGAGATCTGTTTCCTTGATCAGCATAGTGTGCAGAGTTATGGAGACACTACTAAGGATACTCATCTCTCTTCACTTGCAGTTCTTCACCTTTTTGTCAGTAAGACAACATGGCTTCAGAGACGTCATATTTACTGTAACAAACATATTAGAATTTTATGTTGAGGTAAACCAGTTCTCACAGGAAAGAGAGGGATAGGCAGAATAAATATTCTTAGAAGCTCAAAGGCATTTGATAAGGTCCCACATGGGAGACTTATTAAGAAACTGCAAGTAATGGCAAGAATTGATGGACATGTCTTGGAATGGATAAAACCTTACTTTGAAGGAAGGAACAGGGGGTTAGAATAAGACTCTCAGCCTCTGACTAGGGAAGGTTAGCAGTGGGGTTCCACAAGGTTCAGATTTAGAGCCACTTTGGTCTTTGTATATCCAAATGACATAGTTGAGTCTATAAATTCATTACTGAATATGTTTGCAGGTGATGGAAAGATTGTGAAGAATGCAAAAGACGAGAACAGTACTAAAGAACTTCAGTGGGACCAATACAGTCTGCAAGAGTGGCTAATTAAATTTAGTTCTTCAAAATGTAAGTTTAGGTTCTCAATAGCAGAAGTTGAACTTCAAAAGTCAGGGCATATTCTTTCTTAGCAAATGTAAGAGTAGTCTTCAGACACATGGACAAGTAAATGTTCAGAAATATTTATGTAACTCATGTGAGGTTAAAGCTTGAATATGCATCACCCTTTTGAAATCCACACTTGAAAATGTATATAGCTAAGCTGGAAAAAGTTCAAAGACATGCCACAAAAGTGATGCTAGAAATATGCAATCTCAGATATGAGGAGAGACTGAGGGATATACAGTAGACTTATCATCAATCAAAATGAAGGAGGGATATGGTGACGATTTTTAAATTCCTTCATGGTTTTGACAGAATGGACAGAAATCGATATTTTGATATGGGTGGCTCTAGAACCAGTGATCATACATACATACATACATATACCTTGGCTGTTTCCCCCTTTAATTGGGGGGTAGCCGACATCAAAAAAGGAAAACAGTTTGGGGAGAAGTTATTCTCCCCTCTACTCCCCTTCTTCTTATCTTGAAGTATTGTAAGAAAACTTCTTTGCAGGATGTATGGAAGTACATCATTAGTAAAAGAATAGTTGATGATTGGAATTCGCTAAGCTAGGAGGTAGTTAATACCAATTCAATTCATAGTTTTAATCGCATATATGATAAGTATCACTGAGTATAAAAATAGAAAAGATCAGGCGACGTGGAGTTACGAGCATATGGCTCTTTCACGTAAGGAGAACTAGGTACTTACATACTCATAAAACTAAGCTTTGTTGACTAATTCAGTTATAAAATGCACTGTAGAATGTCAACCAGTCTCGCTGGTTCTTCTGCTAGCCTTCAATTTTTTCTCTTGGAAAACTGGTTACTTACAGAGGAAAGAAGAAGAAGAAGAAGAAGAAGAAGAAGAAGAAGAAGAAGAAGAAGAAGAAGAAGAAGAAGAAGAAGAAGAAGAGAGAGAGAGAGAGAGAGAGAGAGAGAGAGAGAGAGAGAGAGAGAGAGAGAGAGAGAGAGAGAGAGAGAGAGAGAGAGAGAGAGAGAGAGAGAGAGAGAGAGAGAGAGAGAATAAACTGCTTTATCTATCTACCATTTCTGAGTGTTGAATTGGTCTTGACACTTGCAAAGGATGAGTGATGAACGAATAGTGAAGAGAGTGTGGAGTGTAGATGTGATAGGAGTTAGGTCAAGAGGGAGATCTAGAATGAGAGAGATGGATGGCGTGAAAAGGGCATTGAATGCACGTAGAATGTCAGTGGAGCAGGGAAAAGTGCGTGCAAGAGATAAGAATCAGTGAAGGAAGAATGTGTTTAGATGACGCGGGCCAAAGGGATTTCTTGCATCTGCCAGCTCAGTGAACTGTGATGGACGGGTGCGAGGGGAGTTGCCATGTGATGAAGTGGTGAAGGTAAATCAGATGCGGCTGTCAGGCCTCATTTTAGAATATCCTTACCCACCTACTTTGTGGATAACCCAAGCAGGGTGGAAGGGGGTGGAAACATGGCAACCTTTTATCCCCAAGGAGATAAGAGGAATGGTTGAGGTATTTGTGGACCATGGTGAATGCGGTACATTGTTATTTATTTATTTGCACCTTTACATACTTATTTATTTTTTAATATGAAAATACCCTTGTTCCCAAGGTTACGTAATCAACCACTATTATTAACTGAGCCTTGTCTTTACACCATATAACTAGTCAGAACTGAATCGACCTGGAAACACGTGTGAACGATACGCAAGTGTACATATAAAGTATCTGGGCGTTGCATATTACGTTTCGGTCTACTTCAGAATCTGCAGTTTTCTGTATATATAAGTGTAGACCTCATTCTACAGTGGCACCTAGTTGAAGAGGTGAAGGACTTTCGATAATAATAATAATAATAATAATAATAATAATAATAATAATAATAATAATAATAATAATAATAATAATAATAATAATAATAATAATAATAATAATGTTATCTTATTGTGAAAAATGAAATTCATGGAGCAGAAGTAAGTTATAACAAACAAGAACTATAAATGACATTAAATTAATATAATTAATTTTCCAATATTTATTTATCTCTTAAGCGAAACAGCTTTCGGACTCGCAATATTGCACTTATCTAAACCTGTATTTCAAAAGATACTGTTTCAACACTGACCCTCTTAATTAATAGAGCCCTCATATAATCTGCAAATATAAGAGGAACTATCATACATGGGATTCCACTAGTTATTATATTACTCCGTGAGCTGGACAAAATTTGAGTACCAAAAGGCTGAATAAACTCCATGTGTATTTTCAGTTAGGTGGATGTCAAGACTGCTCGAAAATGGCTGATGGACATCACAAAAATGTAGCTAAACTCCTATAAAGCAGCCATCTTTAATACTCACCGTCAAATTTGCCCCGAAAATGTGGATTTCAGAAAAAAATATTCTAGGTCTTCAAGAATAGGTATAGAGACTTCTGGTTGGTCTCATTTTATTTGTACTAAAATTCTGCATTTTTTGGTGTATAATACATGCGGTTTTATGATGCAGAAAGATTTTGTGATAGGAAGAAAATAATATAACTTCCAAGTATTTAGATCAATTGAAATGCCATCAAAGGGTCGTCAAGGCGACGGCAAGGGTAACAACTGGCTCACCAAGGATAAACCCTGAGGAATACCTGCTTTAAGTAGGTGGGAAGTGAATATCATTTGATTTACGTTCCTCCTAGATTCACTTCACGAAAATATACTCTAGAATAAACATTGGCTCTCTGCAGTAGTAAGTATTAATGACTTTAAAATACTCAAACCATTAATTCCTCAGCTTCCTGCATTAGTTTTTTTTATTTATTTATTTATTTATTTTTTTTATGTGTGCATGACATCAGGACAGGCAAAGAAAATTACCCTCATCGGGCCTGGGCACGAAGAAAACATAAAGTAAAGAATAAACAGAGATGTTGAAGGTTGTGACTTGTCAAATAGTCATAGATTTTTTTGGCCAAATATTCAGTATGCATACAGGAATAAATATGTACATTATATTAAGAGGCACTAGCCTGCTGAGCAAGAGCTCTTTGGCAGGCAGTTTAATATACATTTCACATAATTTAAAGTATGACGTCAATAATTAACAAAAGCTCCAATATAGCAATCTCATACTTATCTTGTAATAAAACAAAATAGTAGCCTGACCTTAACCTGGACAAAATGGTGCACCAATACTGTATTAATTAGTAATCAACAGCTGCTTGATTTTGCCTAGTAAATAAATGCTGTTTGAGTTTTTTTTTAAATAAAGTTGTGCCAGTTATTGTATTTAAATCTTCTGGTAATGCATTCCAACATTTTGGGCCAAAACAGTGAATAGAAAATTTGTACAAGGTTGTTCTCGGCTGTTGACATATCAAATTTATATTGTTACCTTTGGTTCCATGGTTGTGTTGAATAAATCTAAATAATTTTCTGTTATCGTTAACATCACTATGTATAATAATAAGACAGAAATATTGTATCAAGTAATTAAATTTAAGCAAGTTTAGCTCCTTGAACAAAGAGGAAGTTGAGTCATATTTTCCATTATATGTAATAGTTCTGATCAGTCTTTTCTGAGTTACAAATACATCCCTTACAATTGACGGCCAAGTACAACCCCAGATGGACAAACAGTATATAATATGAGGATAACACAGGGAATAGCATATGCTTTTTAAGGCCTCATTTGTTAGGTTATGGCGAATTTTATACAAACTTCCACACGTCTTGGGCAGTTTTGAGCAGACAGATTGAATATGATATTTACAACTTAAATTTTCATCAATAATTACTCCCAAAAATTTCTTACAAGCAACTCTTTTAACTTCATACCCATTCATATTAACTTGACCAATATTGTGTACTACAGATCTATTTTGAAATAAGATATAGTTTGTTTTGGAAACATTTAGCTTTAATTTATTAACAGAGGCCCAGTTGTTAATTTTTTATAGTTCACTATTTAAAACAGAATGCAGGTGGTCAAGGTTATCATCATGCAAGAGAAGGTTGGTGTCATCTGCATAAAGAATATATTTGAATTTATTACTGGCATTGGATATATAATTTATATAAACTAAAAATAACAGTGGGCCCAGTATTGATCCCTGTGGTACTCCCCTCTCAATAGTTTGCAACGAATATCCAAGAACATTCGGTGTTGATAAAGGAATAGAAAAAGAACCGTAACTGAAGGAAGACTTAGCATCAAGCTGTCCTGGACGGTCCTATTTAAGTCCAAAAGACCCTAAAACTGTAGAATCGTTAAGGGCGGAGGTGCCATTGCATAAAAGAGAAACAAAACAGTGTTTCACAAAGATAATTTAACTTTATTTAAACTTTATGTACTAAAATATTGTCTTGTATAAGAGGATATAATTTCAGTTCACAGGGATATAACCTCGAATAGATATGGCCTACTGCGTTAGTAAGTGTTACTGCTTCAAAGTGATCCTCCAAGCATTTGATTATGTTCAGCTATTATCTCTCTCTCTCTCTCTCTCTTCTCTCTCTCTCTCTCTCTCTCTCCTCTCTCTCTCTCTCTCTCTTTTTCGCGCCGATTTACTTATTGAGTGATGTGGTGCGGTGTGATGTGATCAGTTTTACGCCACGGATCCCCTTTTTCTTAAGGGCTAGGACGGTGCCTTCTTGCGAAGAACTTTGGTTTTGGAAAGTGTGACCGTTACCCTGAGTGAGTGCCCTTTCTTCAGACCGAGGAGGGCCTCGAACCCACGTCCTGACGAATCAAAGTCGTGATCGTTTCCACTCGATCTTGGCGGCTACCGATCTGTTTACTGAGTATTTATATATTACATTGTCAATTTAATGACTTATTCATTATGCATACAAAAAAGCATACGCGTTTGCCCGAGTATGCATATGTTGGTCTGTTTACATTCATGGAAGAGTGAGCACACATTTGCACGTATAAAAATAAAATTACTTGCATAAACGAACAAATTCCCCGATTTGAGATTGTTAGATTTTATCAGTAAAAAAAAAAAAAAAAAGGTACGGTGAACGCGGCGTGGTGCCTTTACCATATAATACGTCCTAACTGTGCTCACGGGGAAGAGTTCTATGCTCGTAACCCCCTGTCGTCGGGTCAGTTTCATATTGTACTCACCAACATTTACCATATCTATCCTTAAAACTGTGAATGAGTCCAGTGTTTTCCGTTTCCTCAATTAGCGACTGCCAATTTTCAACTATTCTTACAATAAGAAGTACTTCCTTACATCATGCAAACAAATTTTCTTATGAAGCTTATAAGTATGACCTGTAGCTCTAGCACTACCATATCAAAATATCACTCTCTATCCACTCTGTCAAAACCATGCAGGAATTTCATACCGTTTTCCTTATAGTTTCGAGTGATGGTAAGTCAAATTCTTCAGCCTTTCCTCATAACTGAGATGACATATCTGTCACCAGTTTCGTAGCATGTTTTAGAACTCTCTCCAGTTTATTTATAGGCTTTATTTTTTTACTAAATGTATTTACAGATTCTGGCAGGTCATATACAAATATTGGGAAAAGAACTGGCCCTAAAACTGATCCCTGGAATCTCATGGGTCTCCCCTCTCCAATTCGACAATGTATGTCCTAGTCTAACCTCTACTCCCTTCATTTAAATAAGATTTTGTCACCTATATGTGTCATTATTTGCAGTTTCTTAATAAATCTCCCATGTGGTACTGTATCAAATGCCTTCTGAAAATACAAAATTATGCAATCTGCCCAGTCCTCTCATTCTGGTAAGATTAGGTTTACCACATCATAAAATTTTATTAAGTTTGCTAACGATCGAAGTATATTTGGTTTATGGTGAATGTGCATTCTTTAGTTCGGTCACCCCTCATACAAAGGGAATTGCGGTCATTGTATATTTGATAAATAAAAGGTCTGTCACCTTGGTTCTGTCTTCTTTGAAGATATGTTGCCTCACTGACAAAATGTTGAAGGGCCCCCCAAGTGCAAAGAAGTGTTTTAGCAGATTCTTCACACTTTGGAAAATTATGATATTAAATGAAACTGGCTTATAGATTAGGTGTGTATGTGTGTTTGTGAGTTAGTGTGTGTGTGCATATATGTGTGCAATACAAAAAGCACACGAATGCAAATAATGAATAATCGGTTACGACTGAAATATGAAACAATGGATTGGATAACGCTTGAAAACTTATTTCTCTAAATTCAGCGATAATGGAAATGATAAATAGCTTAACAATACGTACTTTCACGTGTCCATTCGTAGCCTTTTATTAAAAAATCCTACTCGTATATCCCTGCGTGTTATGTAGATTTCTGTTCTTATATAGTTTGCTTTTCTTAAAATAGGCTACGTAAGTACTGTAAAACTAACCACTCGTCCACAGATGCTCTAAATAAAAGAGACCGTTAAAGAATGATAGTTTCAGCAATACAGTTATAAAGATATAAACAAATATTATATGCATTGCACCATATTAATTATATTAGTTACTGAAGAACTCTGGAGAGAACCATACACTGGGGAACAGTCCAGTTCAGCTCAGTGCCAATCCCAAGCTGGATTAATTGAAAGGGTTGCTGGCCAAAAGGACATCCGATTGTTAAACTAATGAGCAAAACTACGCTAGTCTTCAAAAAGCTGTTGAGAAGCAGAGACCCTAATTATCAATACGAGAAAAGCTTTCGATAAAGAAAGGCTATGAAGTCTTTGACTGAATGACGAACACAAAGGTGACCAAGTGCCGAGACTTATAAAGTTCACTTACACCGTTTAGTGAAGGGGGGAGGGGAGAATTTTTCATATATATATATATATATATATATATATATATATAATATATATATATATATATATATATATATATATATATATATATATATATATATATATATCGAATGAAAAGCAATGAGAAAATGACCTGCTTGTTTAGGTTATAAATCTACTCCCCAAGACGTGATATCTCTCTCTCTCTCTCTCTCTCTCTCTCTCTCTCTCTCTCTCTCTCTCTCTCTCTCTCTCTCTCTCTCTCTCTCTCTCTCCTAACTTTCTAATGCGTCAATTATTATTATTATTATTATTATTATTATTATTATTATTATTATTATTATTATTATTATTATTATTATTATTATTATTATTATTATTATTATTATTATTATAATAATAATAAGACGGATCAACATTATCAATTAACATGTTTCAGCGATAACAAAAAATAAAAGGAAATAAAAAATACTGACCGCTACATAATCCAGAGATATCCCCCCTAACCCATGCAAATGGGGAAAAGACTATTTGTCTATACAGTGCAAGTTTTTCCTTCCAGGAAATACAAAATTTGCCAAATTCCTGGGCAACAGTTCCATCTGAAAACAAGGTCGAAGTAAAAGTCTTGATATTACAGCTGAAACAGACTGCATAAACACATGGCAAGATATTTACATATGTGCCCATCTCATGTAAAATGTAAGGCATAGAGTGATTTCTCTTAGCCCAATTCAGGGAGTCACCCTGAGGGAGAAGTAGGATTGGATGACATTTCTTTTCAACTTAACTCTGAATAAGCATTCTTTTTCCCAAGTGACCATGGCTAAACACATATAAAAACGTTCAGCGATGCTTGCCCCATCGGTAATCTCAGCGATATGAGTGATGGCTCAGTATTGATATATGAATGTCACTTCTTCACATCAATGTAATTCCTCAGCCTAAACCGCGAGTGCTTGATGTGTCTTCATGAATTAAAAAACTAAATTTCAAAAATACACACCTAAGGTCTCAGTCAAAACACCTTCTAAGGTGAAGAGTTGACTATAAGCAACATCTTCATAGCTGCAGGCCTGCTCGAGCAGGTCCTGTGCAATATATCTTTAGAAGTGTTACTATACTAATACATCTCTTTCCTGACTAGTCCAAAAGTTTGAATATGATAAAAGAAGGGGTGAACCTTCGAAATGGTGCATCAAGAAAAAGAGAAAATAGTAAAGACTAACAAGCGAGGAAATATTAGGAAGCGATTTCCATTTGTGGAAGCAAAGAAGCGACTTTGAGTCGCCAATAAACCGATGATGCAATACTGACGGAAGACAATAATATTTACAACGCAGCAAAAAAAAAAATAATAAAATGAATAAATAAATTATCAATGTAAATAATATGGTAAAGAAAAGTGAGACATGATGCAGATAAATAACTTAATAAACAATGTCTCAAATTACTGTATTAAAAAACTAAAACCTATATTAAAACAAACCCCAGAGAAACAAAACTGTAGACATTACACCAGCGACAAATAGAAAAAAAACACATAGCCTAAAATATGAGGAGAATGGATATAATTTTGTCTTTAATAATATCCTACATTGGGTCACGTAAAACTTAACTATATAAGTTCGTTGATTTCCGTATCTGTATCACAAAGGTATTTATTCTTGCTATAGAAGATATAACAAGACACAATGTCACCAAATAACGGGCATTTTGTTCGCAACAGCCGTTTGGACTACACGTAGAATTCAGGTTTCTATCTCGATCACACTTGATAGGGGGTGCGTGTCACAGAGATAGTCATACTTGCAATAAAAAGAAATAAAACATGCAATATACTCTAAATGAAGACATTTTCTCGCATAGACTTTTGGATTAAGTGCGGAATTCGGGTTTGTATACTGTGATCATCCTTGATAGGGACCCCGTACTTCTTTTTTTAACCTGGCTTAAGATATCCGCAACCATTTCAAGGCTCGAGTCCGAATTTATCATTCGAGCAAACATTTTCCTCTACAGAACGGAATGCTACAGAGATGTATATACTCCAATGGGAAGAAATTAAAAGGAAAATGTTTTATTTTTTTCCTAAATGAGTACTTTGCTAATATCTTCCTTTAATCTATAATTTAGAGGCCAAGTACGAGGGCGAATTTTCTTCGAAGTTCTTTTTATATAATAGTAACTTTTGATAAACAATATTTTGCATTGTAATAACACCAGTCATGTTCCAAGGAAAACTAGCGTGAAAGAAAAAAAAACTAACAAAAACTATTATTTTCACATGCAATTTTTTTTCCCTTGATGTTCTCCCTTGAAGGTGAGCGGACCTTCCCTTTTTGGCCAGCAGGTGGGGTAAGATTTTGTTGATTGGAGGTGGTAAAGACATGCGAGTAATGCATAAACAATTGAGGATACGCGCACATACACACAAAGAGGGAGGTATATATATATATATATATATATATATATATATATATATATATATATATATATATATATATATATATATATATATATATATAGAGAGAGAGAGAGAGAGAGAGAGAGAGAGAGACTAGTCATTAAATAATGGTTCAGAGTCAATTTACCCAAGTAAATGCTACAGAAGACTTACTATAAAAACTAGTCCAGTTATTTTTTTTTTTTTTTGACAATGTTTCAGGTTCCATCTATCTGGAATGAAGTGAAATAGCAAAAAGAGATTTTGTGCCAGGCGTGCAAGCTATAATAATAATAATAATAATAATAATAATAATAATAATAATAATAATAATAAGAATAATAACAATAATAATAATAATAATAATAATAATAATAATAATAATAATGATAATAATAATAATAATAATAATAATAATAGTAATATTAATAATAATAATAATAATAATAATAATAATAATAATAATAATAATAATAATAATAATGATAATAATAATAATAATAATAATAATAATAATAATAATAATAATAATAATAATAGTAATATTAATAATAATGATAATAATAATAATAATAATAATAATAACAATAATAATAATAATAATAATAATAATAATAATAATAATAATAATAATAATAATAATAATAATAATAATAATGACATATAAAAGGATTTTCATTTATTCATTGATCATTCATTAAGTAAGCTTCTTTTTCTCTTTACAGAAAAGTTTCCCATTCATCCTATACATCTGCAGCTTCCGACTCATGTTGAGTCGTTGGATACTTGAAAATCCATCTTCATATCGCAACCATGAAGTGAAAAATAGGGAGACATTCTTCACACAGACTCTAAAAGCAGCTTGAGCAACTCTTGACCAAGCAGCCTCAATCAACTTAGCGACATTATTTAATAACAATGGCTGCTGACAACGAGGCCGTCAGCAACATTATAGATGCAGTCAGGGGTAAACAGACGCTCCTGGAGAGGATTGGGAGTATGTTTTATATAGTGAATCCCAAAGATACTCTCTACGAACATGCATCGGAGGTACCAAACTACATAGACGAGGTAATGGTTAAAAATAAACGGGCATATATGAAACAGGTGTTCCTGGTATGGAAATGGCCAATCTACAACACAAGAATACAATGTTTTTGTGCTCTGAAATTCGATTCTGCTCTGATTGGAAGCTAGGAAATAGTCAATATCCAGCCCAAAAACACTTAAAAAACTATTATGTCGTGAGAATTTTTTATTTATTTTTGATAAAGAAATACGACAATGGAATAGTAAGGCGTTAGGAAATAAGTCAAAACAATGACATACTTGAGAAAACCTATCATATCATGAGCAACAAGTGCTATTTTTGACACAGAAATATTCTCTTGGTATGACTGGAAGCTAGAAAACAGTCAATTTATAGCAGTGACACACTTGAATACCTATTATATATTGAAAAACAAATGCTCATTTGACACAAATATGTTCCTAGAATAATCATATTGTGAGAAACAAATGCTGTTTATGACAAAGAAATATGTTTCTGGTATGACTGGAGGTTGGGGCTTAGTCAATCTACAGCAGTAACACACTTGAAGAAGCTACGGCATTAGCATAATAAGTAGCAGTATTGAAGCTTCATTGTTAAACTCTGTATTAGTAATAATAATAAACTTTATTTCCATTTTACAATGGG
This sequence comes from Halocaridina rubra, assembly GCA_037179515.1. Classification (NCBI taxonomy): domain Eukaryota; kingdom Metazoa; phylum Arthropoda; class Malacostraca; order Decapoda; family Atyidae; genus Halocaridina; species Halocaridina rubra. The sequence continues at coordinate 246,570 of JAXCGZ010018869.1, read as the reverse complement.
TATTCGTCAGCCAGGACAATCTGAATCAATTATTTTTACTACTGTCATATGAAATCTAACTTTATGTTATAGGGTCAGCAGGTATTTGACACCATGAATATATGAGATACGGGTGATACAATTAAAAAAAAATATTATTTACAGGCCGTGCCTATATTCTTCGTTGCTATGGTTACGGAAGCCCTCATAAGACGCTATATACAAAGGAAGGAAATTCGTTTCAACGAAGCTCTCTGTTCCGTCTGTGTCGGTTTACTGCATGAATCTACAGTGTAACTATTATTATTATTATTATTATTATTATTATTATTATTATTATTATTATTATTATTATTATTATTATTATTATTATTATTTATTATTTTTATTATTATTATTATTTATTATTATTATTATTATTATTATTATTATTATTATTATTATTATTATTATTATTATTATTATTATTATTATTATTATTATTATTATTTGTTAGGTTTGTGTCAAGTGCCGTGATGCTCTTAGGCTATGAATGGTTGTACCAGTTCCGAATGTTCACACTGCCCAGGGATTGTTTGTATACTTGGTTTGCTGCTCTCTTGCTCATCGATTTTTGCTACTATTGGATTCACAGAGCTAACCATGGTAAGAAATTTTATGCATGAGATAAATTTTGCAACATCTCATCTACAACTTTTCACTACTTGGCTGAAAGTTAAAAATTAAAATCACTGTTCATTCCGAATAAATATTATATATCATTGTGTGACAAAACCTTCTTTAATTCGATACTTTCAACATGTTGGAGTGGGGAGCAAAAGAATATTATATGATAATAACAATAAAAAAAAAACCTAGTGACTTGCATCTCTGAAGGATTGTCTTCAATCTGTATCTCTTAGTTTCTTTTAAATTCATTTTCAAAATGTAAAGAGTGGAGGAAGATTGTGTATAGATGACGCGGGCCAAAGGGATTTCTCACACCTGCTAGCTCAGTGAACTGTGATGGGCGGATGTGAGGGGAGTTGCTATGTGATGAAGCGGTGATGGTAACCAGCTTCGGCTGTCGGTCTCATTGTAGAATATCTTTAGCCGCCCACCTTGTGGGTGACCCAAGAAGGGTGGAGGGGGGAAACATGGCAACCCTTTATCCCCAAAGAGCTAAGAGGAGTGGTTGAGGTATGTATAGATAGTGGTGAATGCATGTTTCTTGTCTCAGCCACCCCCCTTATAAGGGGGAATGAGGCCATGTGTATATGCATGTATGTATATGTAAGAAACCTTGACGCTGAACTAACACAATACAGTATGTCATTAGAATTGAATAATAGAGGAGCTGCCAAGAGACTATCAAATATTAATTCTGTTACATCTTAGTAAAACTAGCAATATTAAACTAAATCTACCATATTATGACCAAGTTGTGTAGGTGAGTCTCTCAGAGAGTATGATAAACCATATTAGAAAAATCTGGACTTAGATTAAGATGCAAAAATTGTATTCTCCAATCAACAGAGGTCAACTTCTTATGGGCTGCACATCAGCTACACCATTCATCAGAGGACTACAACTTAACAATGGGTGTACGAGGTTCCTTGTTCCAGAGAGCTGCATCATTTGGATTTTATCAACCGCTGGCTATTTTGGGTTTCCCATACACTATGGTCCTGGTCCATGTGGGCCTGAACTATTTAGTTCAGTATTGGGTCCATACTGATATCGTCGAAAGTATTGGACCATTCGAACATGTGTTTATGTCACCTTCTCATCACAGAGTTCATCACGGTGAGTGTGTATGTTATAAAGAACTAGAAGTTACTTATATTTGTTTTCATAATAAAATCACATGATCCCAAACCAAAAACAAAATACATAAACCTGTCAAAGAAAACAAGAGAAATTGTCTTTGTTCCTCTTAAGTTCCAATAGCTCTTCTTCATCTGCATGCCTTATTATTTCACCATAACACGTCTTAGATATTGTGAAAACTATAGAATGTATGCCATGTATTTTCTCGCTTCCCGTAAAGGTTCCAATAAATGGTGTCTTGACAAAAACTACGCTGGTCTGTTTATCATCTGGGACAAACTATTTGGCACTTTCGAGGCTGAGAGAAAGGATGAAGAAATTGTGTATGGTTTGACAGTGCAACCTATGAGTCATAATGCTGTGTATCTTGAGGTAAATATACACTCATTTAAATTGTTATCGAGTTATTTTTTCTGTCCCAAGTATCAACAAGTGCAGCATACTAACTAACATTGTGCTACATAAGCATACAGAGTTTATATTTACCTCTTATACCTGTATATGGGATGGGACTTTTATGAAGCAGTCTTAACAATGAACCCTATAGAATATCTAAGGAGATATTTGAATACATTTCTGCACGTGAGTACAATAGGTTGAAATCTATATATCTGGATTTCATTGATAATTCTAAACTTTTACACCTGACTCTGGCTAGTACAGTGGTAACGCGCTGGCTTCGCATTCACGAGGTCGAAAGATCGGTTCCCGTCCAAGACCGAGAGTTTAAGCTGTGTCCTGGCAGGTACTGCTGTGGTTGGTCACCACAGTAGGGGGTTGGGGCTTGCCCCGGCTGACGAATACTCATTGTATAATGGAAATTAAGGTTCTAACAATTTTTAATCACCAATTGTCCATCATTTTATCATATATTTCTAAGAGTTTTAAATAGACAGCCATATGGCACAGGAACTAACTCTCATCTCTCCTTTTAGCTCTACTATTTCAAAGTTCTGTATGACAAAGTAAGAAGTATGACCACCTTAAAAGACAAGCTGAAGTCACTTGTCTATGGTCCAGGATGGATGGTTGGTACACCACGTCTGGGTGATCCTGAGACTTTCCCAGATATAAAGGCTCCAAGAGCCAAGTATGATCCTGTTCTGCCTTTATGGAAAGCTTGGTACATTATGATACACATGAGCACAGTTTTTCTTATTCAACAAATACTTGTTCATCAGCTGTCGGTAAGATTAGATGAAGGAAAAAAGTTGATGTTGTATTGTAAAAATTTATTTGAAATATGGAATACTCAAGAGATATGTGTCTTTTAATTATGAAAAGTACCATTAATATAAAAAAACTAGACAGATTTAACAAATGACATATGAAATTTTGGATTGAAATTAAGATACAAAACCATGTAGCTATTCAGTACCACCATGCTTATAAAAAGAATTTAAAATAACTACACCTATGCGAAACAAAATTCAAAATTAACAAATGACATCTTAAAATATAATTTCAGGTATCATCATGGTTTAATATCATTACATATTTGCTGTGCATCTTTATCTCCATCGGAACCTTTGGAGGGCTTGTGGATAACCGTTGGTGGGCGCCATTACTGGAAACAGTCCGCTGTGCTATTTTTGTAGCCTATGCGAGTTCCAAGCCACTGTCACCTTTCCCTATGTTTGATATCATCCTCGTCACTTATTCTGGGGCCTCTATGATACTTTGGATGACACAGAGTATGTACATACTATTGTTTAATCAGAGAATTGCTTTTAAAACCTTCAAGTTAGACTGACATTAATGCAATAAGCATTTCTTCAGTCACAATCATCTTTATAATACAAACCACAATTTAGCTCATACATCATATAGGTTGCCTAATTATTTTTTAAAGTAAGCTTTACTACTTGAGGATGTGCTATCATTTCTAAATTAACCACATGCAGCAATTGAGAAAGGTTTCCCTTTTTAGTTACCATGAAAAAAATATATATAAAAAACTGAAAAGATAGCAGTTGTTAACTATACTGTGTTGTGATTACCTAATTGTGATTACCTAATTGTGTTTACGGGAAAGAGCCCAAAGCTCGTATCTTCCCGTCTCCTCATCGGTTCCATTTTAGACTTAGTGATACTTATCATACCTGTCCTTAAAACTATGGATTGAGATAGCATTAACTACATCCTCGCTTAGCCAATTCCAATTATCAACTACTCTTACACTGAAAAAGTATTTCCTTACATCCTGCAAAGAAGTTTTCTTACGAAGCTTCAAACTATGACCTGTGTGTGTGTGTGTGTGTGTGTGTGTGTGTGTGTGTGTGTGTGTGTGTGTGTGTGTGATTACCTAATTGTGATTACCTAATTGTGTTTACGGGAAAGAGCCCAAAGCTCGTATCTTCCCGTCTCCTGATCGGTTCCATTTTTAGACTTAGTGTGCGTGTGTGTGTGTGTGTGTGTGTGTGTGTGTGTGTGTGTGTGTGTGTGTGTGTGTGTATCTCCGTAAAGAACTATTTTCCAATGAGAGAGTGAATTCAAGGATGTCTACTAAAACTACCCCTAGTAATACAGTCTCCCTTGAGCATCATCTCTTAACCCAATCACACACTGAGGATCTGAGGTTATATGTGAATGTATGTGCTTTGACTCGGCCGCCTTCCTTACTAGGGTAATTGCTGCCACTGTATATGTGTCTATATAGAGTTGCTTATATAACGTTTGGCAGGTGGAATTTGTAAAGATTAAAACAGAATTGAAGATTGGATTTTGTGCTTTTATTAGCGTTTAAATTTTATGTTTGCTGTATGTATTACTGAAATATTTATCTGAAAGTTTTACTTTGTAATCAATATTTTAGTCTAGAGAGTTTTAATATTATTTTTGTAAAGTGAATATCGTCGTTTAAAGAGATAGATAGATAGATAGATAGATAGATAGATAGATAGAGAGAGAGAGAGAGAGAGAGAGAGGAGAGAGAGAGAGAGAGAGAGAGAGAGAGAGAGAGAGAGAGAGAGAGAGAGAGAGAATATTGAAGTTGATAAATGGATGAGATCCACTGCCGTAATTTCATCAAGTGGATTTACGACCCTCAATGATTATAACTATTAAATCATTGCAACTTAGAATAGATCTGAGTTGTAAAATCTTGTATTAAATAAATAAATAAATAAATAAAAATGGCTTACATATATCCTCGCCACCTGATCATCAAGGGATGCAAGCGCTTCTAAAAAAAAAAAAAAAAAAAAAAAAAAAAAAAAAAATATATATATATATATATATATATATATATATATATATATATATATATATATATATATATATATATATATATATATATATATATATAAATTTGTTTCTTGTTTGATTTATGAAATCCTTTTTTAATCTTCCTGGATATTTTCAATCTTTTATATATATATATATATATATATATATATATATATATATATATATATATATATATATATATATATATATATATATATATATATATATATATATATATATATATATATATATATATATATATATATATATATATATATATATATATATATATATATATAATACAGGGTGTCCAAAAAATTTACTTACTATTTGATGGGCCATTACTCATATATTTCGTTTTAATTTAGGTGTTTATTGACATAGATACAAGAGATATAAAAAAAGATACAAAATAAATCATTAGTCTTCTCCCTCTAGTCTTGGCTACTCATTCCTGCATGTTCGCAAATGTTCAAACTGGTTTCCATTATTTTCCAAACACAGCTGATAACGCGGACCAATGGATTCGACAACATTTCGGATTATTTCATTTGGAATTGCGAGACATTGTCTTTCAATTTCTTCTTTCAACTCATCGACTGTCCTTGGTTTTGTGGCGGAAATCTAATTTTTGAGATATCCCCATAAAAAAAAAAAAAATCCATTGGCGTGAGGTCAGGGAACGTGCATCTTCAACTCTCCGGTCAGAATCATCTACATTGAGAGCTTGGATTGATGTTGGGATGTAACTTTTCCAATGGGCTCCCTTCAACATGCGATGGACGCTCGATTTTGGGATTCCTATCTTACGACCCGATTGCCTTATGGATTTTTTGAGGGGATCGGAGGAGCATTTCCACCAATTCTTCTTTTCTTGTGGGGCTGCTGGATGTCCGAGGTTTTCCAGAACGTTGCTTATGGACGTCTTGAACAGTTCCATCTACTTCAAACTTATCTCTGATGCGAGCAATGGTGGGTCGCATTGGTGGATCTTTGTGAAACTGTCTTCTAAATTGTCTGTGCACTTCCGTGACGTTTTCGTACTTCCAGTAGCATTTTATGACAAATTTTCTTTCTTCAAAAATTAATCGTACGTTTGTCATTAAGTAGGGTTATTTGCACCAGAAAAAAAATATATATATGAGTAATGGGCAGTCAGAGAGTGAGTATATTTTTTGGGACAATCTGTATATATATGAATGAAATATATATATATATATATATATATATATATATATATATATATATATATATATATATATATATATATATATATATATATATATATATATATATATATATTCCGGTTTTACGTCACGGACTCCCTTTTCTACCAAGGGCTAGGACGATTGCCTTCTTGCGAAGGACTTGTTTTGGCAGATGTAATCGTTACCCTGAATACATGCCCGCTAACCTCAGACCGTAACGGGGCGCGAACCCTCGACCTGACGCCTCAGAGTCGCGGACGCTACCGCTTGAGCCACCGTGACTATATATATATATATATATATATATATATATATATATATATATATATATATATATATATATATATATATATATATATATATATATATATATATATGGAGAGAAAATTATAGAAATGTGTATTGAGAGAGAGATGTTGATTTCTAATACTGTATTTGAAAAAAAGGATGTGCACAAGTATACATGGGTCAAAGTGAATAATGGAAGAGTAGTTGACAGAGCATTAATGGATTATGTCGCGGTGAGCAGGAGGGTGATTGGAAGAGTACTGGATGTGAATGTACTGAGAGGAGCTAGTGGTGGAATATCTGATCATTATTTAGTGGAAAGTAGAGTGAGAGTGGGAGAAAAGTGGAGAAAGAGGAGAAGCGAGAGAAGAGAGGTGTTAAAAGTGATGAATTGCATAAGAAAGAGAAAGACTGTGAGTATAAGGCTAGTGTGAGAAATGTGTGGAATGTAGTGAAAGAGAAAGTGGAGGCGGGAGTGGTAGAAGAATGGGGCTCTTTCAAGGAGGAGGTTATGAAGTGCGACGGGGCTGTGTGGGGAAGGAGACTATCTGGTGGAAGTAAAAGGAAAGGTAGTGAATGGTGGAATGAGCAAGTGAGTGCAGTAGTGGCTGAAAAGAAGCGGGCTTACGAGGTATGGTTGCAAAGAGGAGGTTAGTGAAGCACGTGGTGAGGGAGGCAAAGAGAGAAGCAGATGTAAAGTGGGGCAGATGCATGTCTGAAAATTTTGAAAGGAATAAAAAGATGTTTTAGAAGGAAGTGAAAAGATTGAGGAAAGGTGAATGTGGTAGGGAGGAGAGAGTGAAAGGAGCAGATGGGAAATTGCTAGTGGATGAAATAAAGGTGAGAGAGAGATGGGCTGGATATTTCAAGAACCTGCTGAATGAGGAAGATGATAGAGAGGCAAAGATTGTGGCTGTGGAAAACGAATGGAGAATGCCAATGTTAGGTGATGGGAATGATAGAGAAATAACAAAAGAGGAGGTATATTTAGCATTGAGAGCAACGAAAGCAGGTAAAGCACCAGGGATAGATGGGTGTCATGCTGAATGCTTGTCAAAAGGTAGGGAGGCGTTAGTAGAATGGATGGTTAGGTTGTTGAATGTATGTTTCAGGAAAGAGAGGATCCCAGTTGATTGGAGGAGTGCATGTGTAGTTCCACTTTACAAAGGGAAGGGAGACAAGTATGAATGTAGTGGTTTTAGGGGAATTAGTTTGTTGAGTGTAGTTAGTAGTCACCGTGGCTCAAGCGGTAGCGTCCGCGACTCTGAGGCATCAGGTCGAGCGTTCGCGCCCCGTCACGGTCTGAGGTTAGCAAGGGCATGCACTCAGGGTAACGATTACATCTGCCAAAACAAGTCCTTCGCAAGAAGGCAACCGTCCTAGCCCTTGGTAGAAAAGGGAGTCTGTGATGTAAAAGCCGGAACAACAGCAAGTTTGTTGAGTGTAGTTGGTAAGGTATATGGAAGAGTGTTAATCGAGAGACTTAGGAAAGGTACTGAGAGATTGATTGGGGAAGAACAGTGTGGGTTCAGGAAAGGAAGAGGATGTGTGGATCAGGTGTATGCAGTAAGACAGGGGTGTGAGAAGTTCTTGGAGAAAGGTAGGGGCACTTTTTGGGCCTTTATGGATTTAGAGAAAGTGTATGACAGGGTAGATAGAGAGGGGATGTGGAGGGTGTTGCGACTGTATGGAATAAGTGGAAGTTAGTTGAATGCAGTGAAGAGTTTTTACATGAATAGTAGAGCATGCGTGATAGTTGGGAATGATATGAGTGATTGGTTTGAGATGAATGTATGAAAGAGTATTAGACAGAGGCTCGGAACTAGTGGGTGAGCAGGGAAGGTTGTGGAAATTGAGTCAGTTGCTATTTGTGGATGATACTGTACTGGTGGCTGATACTGAAAATGAATTGAATCATTGGTGACTGAGTTTATTTGTGTGTGTAAAAGAAGGAAGTTGCTCATGAGTATTGGTAAAAGTAAAGTCATGAGATGCACGAGGAGGTTAATGTTGGCAGATTGAATGTAGGAAATGAATGGGGAGTTGCTTGAAGAAGTTAAGAGTTTTAAGTATCTGGGGTCACATGTATCAAGGAGTGGACGAGTGGATGTAGAGGTAAATCACAGAGTGAAGGAAGCTAGTAAATGTCTAGGTGGGTTGAAAAGTGTAATGAGAAATAGATATTTGGGAATGAATGCAAAGAGAAGGATATATGAAGATGTGATTGTGCCGACAGCATTGTATGGAGCAGAGACTTGGAATGCAAGAGGGGATGAAAGAAACAAGTTGAATGTAATGGAGATGAGGACTTTGAGAGGTATGATTGGTGTATCTGGAATAGATAGAGTAAGAAATGAGGATGTCAGGCAGAGAACGGGTGTTGGAATGAAGCTGTCGGATAGGTTAGATCAGAAACTGTTGAGATGGTTTGGACACATGGATAGGATGAGTGATGAACGATTAGTGAAGAGAGTGTGGAGTGCAGAAGTGATTGGAGTTAGGTTAAGAGTGAGACCTAAAATGAGATGGATGGATGGCGTGAAAAGAGCACTGAATGCACGTGGAATGTCAGTTTAGCAGGGAAGAGTGCGTGAAAGAGATAGGAATGAGTGGAGGAAGATTGTGCATATATAACGCGGCCCAAAGGGATTACTCGCACCTGCTAGCTCAGTGAACTGTGGTGGACGAGTGTGAGGGGAGTTGCCATTTGATGAAGCGGTGGGGGTAAACCAGCTGTGGCTGTCGGGCCTCATTGTAAAGTATCCTCGCCCACCTACCTGGTGGGTGACCCAAGCAGGATGGAAGGGGGGGGGGAGACCTGGCAACCCTCTGTCTCCAAGGAGCTGAGAGGAGTGGTTGAGGTGTGTATGTGGATCGTGGTGAATGCTCGTTTCTTGGCTCGGCCACCCCCCTTACAAGGGGGGATGAGGCTTGTGTCTATATATATATATATATATATATATATATATATATATATATATATATATATATATATATATATATATATATATATATATATATATATATATATATATATAGAGAGAGAGAGAGAGAGAGAGAGAGAGAGAGAGAGAGAGAGGCAAAAAATTTTCATCAATATCAGTGTACAAGTAGTTCCTATAAATTCATTGGAAAATGATCAAGATAGGCTTCGAATAAAAAAAAAAACCCGCTTAGAGAAAAAGAATCATAAGCGTTTGATGTAAGTGTATGTTTATGATATTAAAAAGTAAGAGTGATATAGTATTTCAAATTAAAAATTCAAATGTGTATTTCATATCAACAAACATAGTAAAACGGAGTAAATATCTTGTGAGTCAGCAAGAGATTATATACATTAAATGAATTATTATGTGCTTCATTAATGAAATTTAAAAAAATGCTACATTGTTAATAATATTCTCATAAGGATACCATAAAAAGGAAGCTATTGCATATGTATTAGCGAATCAGCATGAGCAGCTTTTACAATAAGGTTCTCGCTTTTCCACCCAGGAAACTCGTGCCTCTAAAGTCATAATACCAAATTGTTAAATATTCACATTATATTTTAAACACTCGCCTTAATGCTTCAGGAAAGTATCCACAATTTAGGAGAGGTAAATTCAGTTTTATGATGCTGCCAACCGAATAATGAAGGCTTTTATAGTACTTAGCCTAATGTAAGGCTATGTCATGTTTAAGTTTCGTGAACCTGGTATTACTGTTGTTGTTGGTACAGTGACAGGTGAAAATGTTCACTGATGCACTACCACTGGAGTGAGGGTCCTCAATAGATTTCCTTAAGCATAGCTTTGACCTAACAGCTTGCATAAGCACCAGGAAAGCTTATTAAAAGAAAATCGAGCCCGAGCTCTGTGATTATAGCTATATCAACGATATATTTCGCATATTTAGTTAGTTTAAGGAAAAAAATAGCGAGGACCCTAGAAGACAATTAGCTCTGGTTCAAGAACTTTGGCGAACAAAATTATAAAAATAAATTTCATTGGACAAAGCAAATAAAGTCGATTATTACTTGTTCTGAACCTCAATATTTCATCATATACGATAATAATAATAATAATAATAATAATAATAATAATAATAATAATAATATAATAATAATAATAATAATAATAATAAATAATAATAATAATAATAATAATAATAATAAAATAATAATAGGACGACTATGCACGGTAAAATCGGAAAGGCAAAATATTTAATGACGCGCTAGTATTATGGAATTGAAGGAGGCTACGGTTTAAACAAAGGTCAACTGGATTTTCGACCACATTTTAGCCCCACGTTAAGGGCGGTAAGCAAAGGCCCTGCCATTCTAGAGCGCCACCATGGCACGACCATCCCAAGGTGGACCACTACAACGAATGAACTGGCTGACTGCAAAAATACACAAAGACAGTCAGTTTGTGGACTGAACGGACTAACAAGTATTTGAGAGCGAAAGACTGCGCGGCCAACAGATTTTGCATCGCGGGACTCTCATATCTTATCTAAATTTTATTGAATTTTCACCACTGTTGAAAAAAAGTCTTAAGATTATTAGAGTGTAGTATCTGTGTTAAGCCAAGCAACATGTTCTTGCTAAACGTGTGAACGTCCCTTCCCCCCAGAAAAAAGTCATAAGGTGTGTTTTGTTGAACGAAGTGACAAGACATTATTATTATTATTAGTCAAACTGTATTACAAAGGTACTTTTCATTATGCCCAAAGGGAATTCTCGCACCTGCTAACTCAGTGAACTGTGGTGGGCAATTGTGAGGGGAGTTGCCATGTGGTGAAGCGATGGGGGTAAACCAGCCGCGGCAGTAGGGATTCATTGTGGACTATCCTTGCCCGCCTACCTTGTGGGTGACCCAAGCAGGATGGAAGGGGGGGGAGACATGGCAACCCTTTATCCCTAAGGAGCTGAGAGGAGTGTGGATCGTGATGAATGCGCGTTCCTTGACTCGGCCACCCCCCTCATAAGGGGGAATGAGGCATGTGTATATGCATGTATGTACTTTTCATTGAAATAATAGTTGATAGTTGGAAGTTTATGAGAGCAGAATCTGTAAGTTATAAATATATTCATACTTCTAATGAAAGATAAGTGGAAGTGAAAAAGAAAAAAGAAACAAGAGACAGGATGATACTAACGTATGGCTCATTTCTCCGAGCACAAGTGGGAAATTCAGTTGAGTAAATACTAAACCCTCAAAAACGGCCTTTTTCCCCTTGACTTCAAGAGTCTAGAGTTCGATTCTCGACCAAGAGAACTGGTTAATTATTATTATTATTATTATTAGTAGTAGTAGTAGTATTACTATTATTATTATTAAAAGTTAAAGTTTGCGGTTTTAGCCCTCCTATCAGAGGCATCGCCCCTGCTCTGGCGGGCGTCAGCCGGTGCAAGCCCCAACCCCCAGCTGTGGTGTCCGAAAGTTGATCGACTTTCAAATGTGTCATCACTTATGAGGAAACAAATTATGGAGTGTGCAGCGCGTCAGCAAATTGCGAACGGAAAACGCATGCAGAAACAGAAAAAAACATATCGTAGATGCAACAAATGCAGCCAGCATCAACAAGATCAGTATAAAAATAGCATTCATTACTTTTTTACTTATTTTTCCCCCTAAACTTCAACAAGATATTTTATGAATTTTAGATTATTTCCACATTTTTATGAGCAGGAAGAAACGAGCTCAAGGTCTCCTTGAAAAAGCGCGTTCTGCTTCATGAAAGTGGAATCTATAGGGAAAAAAAAAAAACCAAATACTTAAAAAGCTGCGTGTAGATAATGCCTTATATATGGCAAGGTTAAAAGAAAATACAGATAGGTTTGTAATTTAAAACTGTATATTTTAGCATGGGGTAATATTCATCGCTTATCAAGAGTGACAAATACCACTAGGTAAAGTAGTCTATAGCATTGAATAGAAAAGGAGAGAATTAACACCAATAGAAATTAACAATAATAATAATAATAATAATAATAATAATAATAATAATAATAATAATAATAATAATAATAACAATAATAATAATAATAATAGAGCTAATGCATGTCTCTTGCTTACGCAAAGATGATTTAGAGAGAGAGAGAGAGAGAGAGAGAGAGAGAGAGAGAGAGAGAGAGAGAGAGAGAGAGAGATTTTCACTTGGACGTTTTCCTATGCTTTTTGCTTGAAAATTATATACATATATATCAGTATTAACACCAATAGAAATTAATAATAATAATAATAATAGTAATAATAATAATAATAATAATAATAATAATAATAATAATAATAATAATAAAGCTAATGCATGTCTCTTGCCGACGCAAATATTATTTAGAGAGAGAGAGAGAGAGAGAGAGAGAGAGGAGAGAGAGAGAGAGAGAGAGAGAGAGAGAGAGAGAGAGAGAGAGAGAGAGAGAGAGAGAGGTTTTCACTTAGACGTAATATATATATATATATATATATATATATATATATATATATATATATATATATATATATATATATATATATATATATATATATATATATAAGAATTTGCCCTTCACAGACAAAACGTTCAACAAGTTGTAATAAAATAAAATGCAGAGAATTCGCTCTCAACTATCATGAAGAAAATATCATTACTTTTTCACTAACAGATTGCAGAAACAGAGAAAAAAAAAGCACACAGACTTTAAGTACTAATAAGAAAATATATATGAAAAGACCAAAATGGCAGAAAGCAGAGAAGACTTCGAAAATATTGTACACAAAGCAATGGGTGAACAAACCCTTTTAGAGCGAATCCTCGGCCTTCTCTACATCCTCAACCCAAAGAAGGCTATGTTTGAGCACGCCTCTGAAGTGCCCAACTACGTAGACGAGGTGAGTACAGCAGCTCATACTAAAGTTTCACATAACTTTCTTCTGCTTATCTAAAGATATGGCTATTAAGACATCTGTTGGGGGAGGACGTGTACGCATTGAGCTCTCGATGATATTGCGTTTATCAAGTGACAGAGTTTAAATTCACAGCTACAATATTAACGAAAGCATACTCAAATATAAACCTTCAAATTTAAGTCGGAGTGATTATTACAACTTTAGTGTTAAAAAGATACAAAAATTAATTAAATATAATCTTATAACACCTAAATAACCGTTGAGAGCATCTCTCCCAGTGTTACCAGTTTCATCCACATCCTCTCGTGACCGACTAAAAAGGACCTTTCTTGGGTGAACCTGCCACTCCCCTCATACTGCAGTCCTCTCCCATTCACACCAGAATGTTCTCATCGGAAAAAGTTAACCATTGTGACCTTGCGAGTGTAGATACCGATATTTTTCCTTAAGTGTTTACTTCATATCTGGATACAATTTTCGAATATTCACGTCATGACATCAAAAGGGAATTGGAAAAAAAATCAGTAAAGACACCGTACAAGCAAGTCAACTATTGCTTTCAAAGGTAGTGGAACTTTTTCCACAACACAGTGGTAAGCATATCATTAAAAGGCAAGTAAAATAGAAATAATTTCAAATATAATCACTTTTAGCTTAAGTAATGGGGTATGAAAGTAAGTGAGAGATGGAAACTAAATGTGTTTGAGATGAAATGCTTGAGGAGTATGATTGGTGTATCTTGGTTGGATAGGGTTAGGAATGAAGTGGTGAGAGCAAGAAAGGGTGTGAGGAGAGAATTTGCAGCCAGAGTAGATATGAATGTTCTGAGATGGTTTGTTCATGTGGAAAGGATGGATGATGAAAGACTGCAGAAAAATATGATGAATGCAAGAGTTGATGGGTTAAATGCTAGAGGGAGGCCTAGGTTTGGGTGGATGGATGGAGTAAGAAGAGCCCTGAATGATAGGAGGATGGATGTGAGGGAAGCAAGTGAGCGTGCTAGGGATAGGAATGAGTGGCGAGCGATTGTGACGCAGCTCTGATGGGCATCTGCTGTTACCACGGGGCTGCATCTTACGGCGGTAGCCCTGTGGTAAGAGCAGTAGGGGAGTTGGCATTCATGAAGCGACGCAGGTTGTGGAAGAGCCGGGAGGATGGGCTGTGGCGCTCCAGCAGTGCCATCTGAACAGTCGCTAGCTCCCTCGTCATTGCCCATAGAGCAAAGTAATCCCCTTATTATTTCTTTTTTGGAAGTCGGCTACCCCCCAATTGGGGAGACAGCCAAGGTACATAGATAGTCCTGAATACCTCATCAAATGGAAAACTTAACAAACTCTCTCAATCTCAAACTTCAGTTGTAAAATCCGTAGAGTTTTATAAAACACTCGATCTGACAGACCTACATCGAATGATAGAAAGTCTCGCAGATAAGGTGTGAATTTTGGAAGCAGATGTTGAAAAGGCGAAAGCCTTACAACACAAGGTGAGATTGCTAGAATCAGACACTGTCCTACTTAAAAGAGATAAGTCTAGGTTAAAACTGCTAATAGAAACATCTCCACCTCTCAATTAAGTGCTCTGACCTAATAAAGATGATGTCCCTCCTATCAACAACCCTCAAGTTTTGCAAACTATGTTTTCTGTCTCTACTCACAATTCCTTCAGTGCATTGGGAGACAAATGTGACAGTGCTAGTGAAGAAGAGGTAGATCCAGATAAAAGTGATAGTCAACAAGATAGCCTGAATACACCATCTAGCACAAATAATCAATTCAGTAACAGGTTGCAAAATAGTGAAGAAACAACAGCGTTCTTCCCCGCTACTCCTAACAACACAAAAACAGGCACTAACCAGAACAAGACTCTTTCCAGCACAAATAACCAACCTGGTAAAGGATTGCAAAATAGCGAAGAAGATAGAGAGCCCTTCTCCACTACTCCTAACAGCACAATAACTGTCACTAACCAGGACAACCAAATTATACAATCCAGCACAAATAACCAACCCAGCAATCAGTTGCCAAACAAGGAAGAAAACAGAAAAGACAAAATATTTGCAGTCTCTAATCTAAACAGTCCATTGAAGTCTTCTCCCCTACAGCCAGAGTTTCCAATTAATGCAAGTGCAAGGGTTACAGCTCAAATATATATTCACATTCCTGGCAACCCCTTTGAGAGAGATACATAATATTTTAATAAATCAAGGCATTCCCTCTGAAGAAGTCTTGATGAAGGAGGTTTCTCGCAACTCAAATTGGATCTCCTTTGCAATAGCGATATCGAGAGGATATGAATACGTGGCTTACAAACTGAATCAGTGGCCTAAAGGCTCAATTGTCCAGCCAGTTTGCGGGGGCAAACAGTGGACACAACCTGGGTTATCTACAAAATATCCCAAACTACAGCCATAATGGAATAAACAGCAAAGAGTTTATGAAAAGATCCCCTATCAGCGAGACTACAGAATGAGACGCAATACAAAGCTCTCTTATCGCCATCCACACACAAGAGACTTCTCCTGGAGAGATGGCTCTTATGACCCTAGACTCTCACCTAAGCAATCAAACTTTGGGAAGGCCCGATCATACCATGGCACATACTCAAATCAGTAGTACCCATCCAATGGCAGGTACAGACACCAGGATCCATTAGCTATCCTGAGAACATACTATGATGATGAATTCTTAGCGGTATCACACAGTCGAAATAAATCATGGGCAACCCAAGAAAAAACTATAACTATGACTACGGATACCTCCCTGATGAAGCATGGTAAGAATGTAACATTAGTACATGTGAATGCTCAGTCCCTTCTTGCTCATTTTGAGGAAATAATAATGCTAACAAAAGACTAAAACATAGATATCCTTTGTGTAAGAGAAAGTTGGTTTCTTTCTACAACTGAAAATTAATATGTGAATACCTCAGAGTTTAAAATAATTTGTATGACCATGGCCGAAGGGGTGGGGACTGTATTATGTTAGAAATTATTTTAGTGCATCAGAAATAACCACAGGTCTAGAAAAAACTGAAGAGCTCGAAGATATATGGATCACTGTGCAGTATCAGAAACTTCCATCTTTCCTTGTAGGGTGTGTTTACCGTCACCTAAAAGCACCTTCCAGTTCATTTAGTCATCTTCTAGAAACATTCAAAAATATCTGTGTGTGCCATAAACACTTGGTGACTTTAATGATGACTTGCTCTCAGCAGATAACAAAATGAAAAGGGTGATCAACACTGTGAAGTCAATGCAAATAGTGACACAACCGACCCGTATAACCCTTAATTCTAGGACTCTAATATATCTGATAATAACAAATAAAGTGGAAAGTATACCCTATTGCTTGTATCATTAGACTAATCAAAAGCCTTCGAGAGTGTAAGCCATTAAATTCTTATTAATAAATGTACTAACCTAAATATTGACCCGAGCTAGTTTAGAGAGTATCTATCTAATCGCAAACAGTCTATCCGTCTTAACAGTATTATCTCTACTCCAAAATATGTATCATTTGGTGTTGCGCAGGGATCAGTACTTGGTCCTATCCTCTTCTCCATTTACGTAAATGATATATCTTCTTTCATTTCTGACATTCTAGTTGTACAATATGCAGATGACACTCAACTACTCCCTAGTGGTGATATTAGTAATATCCCAGAGCTAACCTTAAGAGCAGAAAACACTCTGTCAGAAATTAAAACCTGTTTTCAAGATATTGGGCTGTAAATTAACGAAAGTAAAACACAATGCATGTTTATTGGCTCAAGGTACCATGTAGCACAAATTCCAGCAAACAAAACCATTAATTTTTGCGGCAATATCATTTCACCTAGTAAATCAGTAAAAAAATCTAGGAATTCACTTTTATAACTACATGTTATGTGATTCCCATATAGATAAAGTATTCAAAAAAGGTTACACTTACAGGAACACAAATGTACTTATCACGTTTAAAAAACAATTTTGAGACTACCACTCGAATAATGGTTGTTGAATCTCTAGCCCTAAATCACATTAATTACTGCACAACTATAAGGGGAGTTACCACTGAGACTGATAAACAGAATACGGAAGCTCATTAATTTTGCAGCTCGAAAAGCCATGGATGGAATAAGAAAATATGACCACATCACACCACCTCTCAAAATACTTGGGTGGCTGCAGGCAGAAAACAAGGTCGCCTATGCTATTTATGTTTTTGTATACAAAATTTTGAACCATCATTATCCTAGCTGATTATTTAATTTAAAAGCAGTCAGGGATATAAGGGAAACCAACACAAGACAGAGTAGTGAGCTCTTTATTAATAGACCAAACACAGAAGCAGGTTCAAAGATGATCACTATTAAAGGGCCAACACACTTGAACAATATTCCAGAGCAAACTATATAGTTTTATTTTGGACAAATAGTTGCTTCTCACACACTAATTAAACTTAATGAGTTAATTCAATTACCCTTAACACTAACCAGTCTATGTGTAAACTGATATCGCCTTCTTTGTTCTCTAAGTTAAGAACTAATTATTATCATAGTAAGGAATACAATCATGGTGATGATGCCGATAATAACGATGCTGTATCGAGTGTTATTATATTACTACTTTTTTATTAACATTATTGTTAACATTTCTTTTTATTACAGTATGATTATTTTCTAGGAAAGCTATATTTATTTTAACTGTATGCATTACCCTCTTACTTATAAGTTCAATTAATTGTCTACTTAAAAGTTACTCTTAGTTTTGTAAACGAATAGCCATTGTACAAAAATGGAAATGTTTATTGTTCAACAAGTTCGAAACATTACCAAATAGTCTAATTTGAAAGGAAGTGTGTCTAATAGTTGTGTTTTTTGTATACCTCTGCAAAATGAAATTCATTTTTCTCTTTCTTTTTCCCACACAGGCACTGGTAATTTTCTTTCTCTTTATGGTACTGGAAGCACTGTTCAGAAGATTCGTTCAGAATACGGAAGTCAGATTCAATGAAGGCCTCTGTTCCATAGCACTTGGTATCCTACACGAATCTGTTGTGTAAGCAGCTCGAATTATAATGTAAATAAATCTATGTACATGAGCCATTTTTCCCCTTAAGGGGAGTGGCTGAGTTCAAGGACGATAATAATAATAATTATAATTATTATTTATTGCTATTATTGTTGTTATTATTATTAATATTCCCCTGAGGGAAGGGGGCTTGAATACTTCCTCCGTGTTTCCCTGCATGTCGTCAGAGTAACTGATAATAATTATCAACTTATTATTACAAAAAGGTATTACCTAATAATAATAATAATAATAATAATAATAATAATAATAATAATAATTATTATTATTATTATTATTAGTTATTATTATTATTATTGTTATTATTATCATTTTGTTATTATTGTTATTATTGTTGTTGTTATAATTATTATTATTATTATCATTATTTTTTTATATTTTTTTATTACTATTATTAGTATTATTCATCTGCTCTTCATCGCTTATTTAAGAGAGAGAGAGAGAGAGAGAGAGAGAGAGAGAGAGAGAGAGAGAGAGAGAGAGAGAGAGAGAGAGAGAGAGAGAGAGAGCATTCTCTCAGTTAACAGCTTTTAGAATGGTTTGTCACTTTATTTTTACATATTTTCTTTTTTTTTTCAGATTTGTATCTGGCACTATTATGTTTTTGGGCTATGAATGGTTGTACCAATACAGGGCATTCGATTTACCTTGGAATGCCTTATATACATGGTTTGCTGCATTCGTTTTCATCGATTTCGGCTATTACTGGATTCACAGAGCTAATCATGGTAATATAATGAAATAATTGCTTTACAGAAATATCACAAGCTTCATGCGGCCAGGGCAGTTGGAATGGTCAGCTGCTGCTATTATTATTATTATTATTATTATTATTATTATTATTATTATTATTATTATTATTATTATTATTATTATTATAATTATTATTATTATTATTATTTTTATTATTATTATTATTATTATTGTTATTATTATTATTATTATTATTATTATTATTATTATTATTATTATTATTATTATTATTATTATTATTATTATTATTATTATTATTATTAGTAGTAGTAGTAGTATCATTATTATCATTATAATTGTTATTACTATTATTATTTGTGGAATGCATGTTTCAGGAAAGTGAGGGTCACATTTGATAGGAGGAGTTCATATGTAGTTCCACTCTATAAAGGAAAGGAGATAAGTATGTGTAGTAGTTTTAAAGGAATTAGTTTTTGAGTGTAATTGATAAGTTATATGGAAGAGTGTTAATCGAGAGAATTAGGAAAGATTCTGAAATTTTGATTGGAGAAGAACAGTGTGGGTTCCGGAGAGGATGAGGATGTGCGGATTAGATGCTTGTGGTAAGACAGGTGTGTGAAAATATCTTAGGACATTCTTCGGGCTTTTATGGACTTAGAGAAAGCATATGGCAGGATTAATAGAGAGGGGTTGTTGAGTGTGTTGCGACTGTATAGAATAAGTGGATGTTTGTTGAATGTGATCAAGAGTTTTTACATGAATAGAGCGTGTATAAGAGTCAGAAATGTATGAGTGATTGGTTTGTGGTGAATGTAGGGTTACATCAAGGTTGTGTAATGTCTCAAGGGAAGCAAATGGAGGAGTATTAGACAGAGGCTTGAAACTAATGGGTGAGTGTGGAAGATTGTGGAAGTTGAATCAATTGCTATTCGTAGATGATACTATGCTTGTGACTGATACTGAGAATGAATTGACTCATTTGGTGACTGAGTTTGTTAGGGTGTGTGAAAGGATTTTGTGTGTGAATATTAGTAAAAGTAAAGTCATGAGATACACGAGGAGTCTTAATGTTGGCAGATTCAATGTAGAAGTGAATGGAGAGTTGCTTGAAGAAGTTGTGAGTTTCAAGTATCTGGGGTCCCATGTATCAACGAGTGGATGAGTGAACGAGTAGGTAAGTCATAGAGTGAAAGAAGCAAGTAAATGTCTTGGTGGGTTGAAAAGTGTAATGAGAGATATGTATCTTGGAAGGACTACGAGGAGGAAGATATGAGAAGGTGTGATTGTGCCAACAACATTTTATGGAGAAGAGACTTAGAATGCAAGAGAAGATGAAAGGAACAAATTGAATGTAATGGAGGTGAGGTGTTTGAAAAGTATGATTTGTGTGTCTAGAATAGACAGAGTAAGAAATGAGGATATCAGGCAGAGAACAGGTGTTGAAAGGAAGCTGTCAGATAGGTTAGATCAGAGAGTAACGAATTGGTTTGGACACATGGAAAGGATAAGTGATGAACGAATAGCGAAGAGAGTGTGGAGTGAAGAAGTGAATGGAGTTAGGTCAAGAGAAAGATATAGAATGAGATGGATGGATGGCGTGAAAAGGCGATTGAATGCATGTGGTATGTCAGTGAAGCATGGAAGAGAGAGTGCAAGAGATAGGAAAGAGTGGAGGAAGATTGTCTAGAGGTGACACGGGCCAAAAGAATTTATCACACCTGCTAGCTCAGTGAACTGTCATGGACAGGTGTGAGGGGAGTTGCCATGTGTTGAAGCAGTGGGGGTAAACCAGTTGCAGCTGTCAGACCTCATCGTACATTATCCTTACCTGCCTTCCTTGTGGGTGACCCAAGTTGGGTGGAAGGAGGATAAATGTGGCAACCCTTTATCTGCAAGGAGCTAAGTAGAGTAGTTGAGGTATGTGTGGATCATGGTGAATGCGTGTTTATTGGCTCGGCCATCCCCCTTACAAGGGGGAATGAGATCATGCACATGTATATATGTATTATTATTATTATTATTATTATTATTATTATTATTATTATTATTATTATTATTATTATTATTATTATTATTATTATTATTATTATTATCATTATTATTCACCAGAAATCAACATTCTTTGGGCGGTGCATCAAGTACATCATTCATCAGAGGACTACAACCTCACCATAGCCTTACGAATTTCTTTGTTTCAAAGAGCGGCTTATTTTGGTTTTTACCAGCCGCTGGCCCTTATTGGGTTCCCGTTCTCCATGGTGCTCGTTCATGCAGCATTTAACTATCTCTTCCAGTTCTGGGTTCATACAGATCTCATCCGACATATAGGACCTCTCGAATTTGTATTTATGTCGCCTTCACATCATCGCGTACATCATGGTAAGGATAAAAAATAAGTCCTCAAGGTGATATTAATCAATTGAGTCTCAATATATTACTTTTGTCCTATGCTGTCTAGTGATATTTTGCGTCATTCTTTGACTGTGACATATTTTTGTCAAATTAATATATCCTGACTGTAGTCTTCATTTCATGTTGTTTTATGTTAGATCTGTAATGTTTTATTGGGCTATACTACACCACTATTGTTGGTGTATCTCTATTTTTAGGCTCAAATAAATGGTGTCTGGATAAGAACTATGCCAGCGTGTTTGTACTATGGGATAGGATCTTCGGTACCTTTGAAGAGGAGAGGAAAGATGATGAAATAGTCTACGGTCTCACTGATCAACCTCAAACGCACAATGCAATATACATGGAGGTATAAAGTAGAGATACTTTTTAAACATAAATATGTAGTCACGCGGTAGCGTCCGCGACTTTGGGGCGTCAGGTCGAGGGTTCGCGCCTCGTCATGGTCTGAGGTTAGCAAGGGCATGCACTCAGGGTAACGATTACGACTGCCAAAACAAGTCCATCACAAGAAGGACACCGTCCAAGCCCTTGGTAGAAAAGAGAGTCCGTGACGTAAAACCGGAACAACTTTTTAAACATGAATATAACCAGTGATTTCGATAATGCAGTCAATAATAATAATAATAATAATAATAATAATAATAATAATAATAATAATAATAATAATAATAATAATAATAATTATAAGAAGAAAAAGAAGAAGAAAAAGAATAAAAAAATAAGGGCAATAACAACCACAACACCAACAACAGCAACAACAACAATAATAATGATAATAATAATAATAATAATAATAATAATAATAAATAATAATAATAATAATAATAATAATAATAATAATAATAATATTAATAATAATAATAATAATAATATAATAATAATAATAATAATAATAATAATAATAATAATAATAATAATAATAATAATAATAATAATAATAATAATAATAATAATGATGATGATGATAATGATAATTTTCATCTCTTGCAGTTCTTTTACTTTAAAGTCCTGTACGACAAAGCTAAAAGCATGAAGACCTGGGCTGACAAATTAAGAGCCTTCTTCTACGGGCCTGGATGGGTTCCCGGTGCCCCAAGATTAGGGGATCCAGCTACTTTCCCGGACATCAAAGCCCCAAGAGCAAAATACGATCCTTATGTACCCTTGTGGAAAGCCTGGTACCTCATGATTCATCTCTTCATTGTGTTTCTTTGTCAGCAACTACTACTTCACCAAATGTCGGTGAGTTCATCCTTTGATCACAGTCTTGAGATTCTTAAAGCAAAATTTAGTAGCCTAGTTATGAATATTTGGAAAGGATTCGATCTTGTATAAAAAAAAGTCACCAATCACCCTGGCAAGTGGTCTAGAAAATAAAAGATACTGAGCACTGAGGAATACAGTCCACTATAAACAAGGAAACCGACCTGAGTAACTAAATAAACAAGCACAAACCAGTAAAGTAACGGCCAAAAATCAACACAAAACCACCTAATATCGTCTCTGTCTCTGCATCTGTCACCAGCCAATGCCTTGATGTAGGACCCTCTCAGCACTACCCCCTCCATAACCATTAACGCACCACCATCACACCACTTGTGGTCTCTGCTCTACATTATAAACTAAGTAAACTGAATACTACCAGAAACTCCGTGATACAAAATCAAAATAACATTAAAGAAACCAAAATCGCAGGCAATGACTAATATCTAACAATAACTACGCTAATTTACACCCCCCCCTCGATCTCTAGATCAGTCTACTCCTCATCTTTAATATTTCTCAAGATATAAGCTCTCATCCACCTTCTTGCTGCAATCATCCTCACTGTTTCATCTGCCTCACTTTCTTCACTATCCATCACCCGCTGCATTCTGTTAACAGAAATATATTCTGGGAATGAACATCCATCACAATAAAACTGTCCAAAACAGTTCAAGGTTAAGTCTTCCCTCAGTTACAGTTCTCTTTCTATGCCTACATCCACACCGAATATATTTAGATATTCGTTACACATGTCATATTTTCCCTTCAAATATGACAAGTCACAACACTCCCCATCTCTGTTTCTCTTCATGTTTTCTTTGTGCCCATGCCCGATGAGGGTAGATTTATATTTTTTTTTGGCCCATCCTGGTGTCACGATCATAAAAAAAATCCCTCCTCTCCACTGAGATGTGCACTTCCATCAGGAGGCTTCACCCAAACCTCATATTCCATTCGTATATAACATAACCCCTTCTTCCTCTTTCCCAACAACCATTGCCACTACACTCGGATGTTGCCACTCATACTGAAATACTGCTCTTTGAAGCATCTTTTTCTCATCTTGTCCTCACCTAGGCGACATATTATACCAAAATACTATTTTTGCACGAGTTACAAGAGCCTTTTCTGCCATTGCCTTAATGGTTCGATGGTGTCTTTCCATGATCCCATTTTCATGAGGTCGATAAGTTGCTCTGAAGGAACTAATCACATTCATCCCCAGTACTACCTAAAAGCCAGCAATAACTGTATTAAGAACAAGAGCCCTAACTCCTAATCAGATGCCTTGTACTATCAACTCCATTTCTCAGGTACCCTCACATACTAATTTCTCTGCCATCAACAGTTACCAAACTCCTTTCCTTTCCCTCATAACACTCTCCAGCTAATCGAGTGGCCATTGCAATCACCAAACTGCTGGAAACTACCAATGGTCTTGCCTCTCTTTCAGCTACCATAATCTCCACCATTGGCAAAATGCTTGGAAGTGCCTTTATTGAAACGAGGGGGTAGCTCTCATGGTTGTTTACTTGCTTACAGAAGTTAGCTATTTCCCAGTTTTCCACATTGGTAGTAGATGATTTCTTGTTTAGGCTCCTTACTCTCCCTTGCCTTATGTGGACCTCCACACATGAAACATCGGCCCTCCTTTCCTACTTCTGTATATCATGCTGGTGTCGCGGGGTCTGTTAATTTTCCACTGTGGTCAATCCCTTACTAGCTACTGCCAACAGCTTTATACTTCCTCCTATTGTCATGACTAGCTCTGCTTAAAAAATCATCAATACTCACTGATTCAATATCCTTTATCTGTTGTTGTCCATTAATATTTGGTCAGGGACTCCAGTCACAAAATTTAACTTTAGAGCCCTCTCCAGTCCACCAAGCTAGCCTCCTTATTTCGTTAGCAAATACATTTACTTGTTTCCCTAACCACCACATCCTTTTAAACCTCCCAAAAGAATCAAACATACCCTGTGCAAAAGCGTCTTTCAATCTACTCTTGATCTTATCAACATGTATCCCCTTCCAGAAACAAAGGTATAAAGCTAGCCATATCTTTAATATCTGTCAATTTTTCCACTAAGTCCGCCTTCTTTACTCATGGAACAACATCTCCCTTCCCATCATATGATTTTAGCAGCTTGCTGCTAAATTTACCTTTTGCCACCATGACATTCAGTGGTTTAGAGAGCTTGTTGTATAGTAATGATAAGAATAAAAAAACAAAATTCACTAATCACAGTGGCAACTGGTCCAAAAAATAAATGATATTGTGCAGTAAGGAGTACAGTTCACTATGAACAAGGAAACCGATCTGAGTAACTATAAACAAGTATTAACCAGCAAAGTATCGGACAAGAAACAACACCACCACCTAATATCTCCTCTGTCTCCCGACAACGCAGAGCATGACCCTCTCACCACAAGCCCCCACCCATTCCCATAACCACGCCTCCACCACACCACTCATGGTCACTACACCTTTTAAACTAAGCAAACAAAGTAACTAATCTAATTATATCAATACAGATCCTACTGCCCAAAACTCAGTGATAAAAAAAGAAAATCGGAAAAACCAAAAACACAGGCAATACCTAATATCTAACAATTACTATGTTAGTATTTACCACAGATCTTAAATCTGGAACTAATAAATGTGAAATCTCAATATTTTTGGAGAGTCTTTCAATGTCATAATTGTTTTAGAGATTTCAGATATACTGATCAATTATATTTTGAAGTACAGCAGTTCAGAGAGAGACAACTTGACTAGATCTAGTGGTAGTTTTTTAAGATTTCTTGCAGGAGCAAATCATGATAATCTTATGTCCTTTAATACTACTGATATTATTATTATTGTTATTATTATTATTATTATTATTATTCTTGCAGAATATATCTTGGTCAGCTGTAGCAATATATTTGTTGTGCATCTTCATTTCCATTGGCATTGTTGGAGGTTTGGTGGACAACCGATGGTGGGCTCCCTTAATAGAATCCACGCGTTGCGCAGCTTTTGTGGGATATGCGTGGTACACACCCATTACCCATATTTACATCATTGACACTTTTCTCACAACGTATTTCGTGGGATCAATGATACTTTGGGCAGTGCGGAGTACGTTCATTATTGCAGAGACAATGAAGCCACGCAAGACAACGTCGAAGTTGAAATAACTTGGTACAAGTGTACTCTAAAAACGGAAATACCTCAGTACAAGTGTATTCTTAGAAAGCATATACCACAAAACAAAATTTATGATTATAATAAAATTCAATGTTAGGTCCGCATTAATTTCCTTATAATTTTTGTTTTTGATTTTGCTAAATAGTGCATTTTTCCAAACCTGCGTAGGTGATCTGGAATGCATATGAAGTTAAAAAATGGAACAAGAAAAGGATTATCAGTATAATGTATAAATTATTGTACAAAACACTGAAATCATAAAAATAGCATAAAATGTACCACATCTTGAAACCAAGAGTATAATAAATAATTAAACTGGAAGTTTTGTTGCAATGTAATATCCCGATAAGTGGTAGTATTTTAGGTGCTTTACATGAAAAACTACGAAGTCATAAAGATTCTTCGTGATATGTTTTGTTGTATGCAACAGGTATCTCCAGGGCCGGCCTTAAATTTTACAAAAGGGGTTGGAAACAAGGGTAAATTTTAGTAATACGTGCGACATGAGGGCCTCAGTTTCCTCGAGTTTACTCCTCATTGTTAAAAAAGCGTTTTCTTTGACATAGTGACTGATCAAATTTTCAAGAGGTCGTCAGATTTATGTTTGGTTCCATCTCATGGTGTGAGTTTCCTTTCCGTCGAGCGTAAGCGCAGTTGACTGGACCTTAAAGAGCCCAGTGATCTTACTACTAGCTGATTAGTTTTGTGTCACGGACCCATAAATGAGGTTAGTTTTAGAGACCAAGATATAAATCATATATCTGAATTATGAAGCCACTGATTTTCGAAAGATTACAGTAAAGAGCCGTACAAAATATTCATAAAATATCAGGTAAAAGATGATCGTATATTATTATGTGTGGTTGTGAAATGAAGGTGAATTAATTTTCTCAAGCATTCCTTCAGTTGGGGGAGGCTTTTCATAAAGTGATAGGCAGGTGTAATATGTTTCTTTATTTAGTCATATTAACAGACAGTACAAAAATTATTTTATATGAATTAGTAAATATATGACATGTGCAAAAATACGTGGATATTTTTTTCAAATCTAGAGGCAATTAAATTTTTTCCCAAATAAATTTTTGGGTACTGCTCAAAAACTTTCCCTGCTACCTCTTTTACATACATAAATCTAGGTAATTAAGACCTACGAATATAGACATACTGTACTAGATGTATACCCTGCACTCACAAAAAATTATATGATACAAGTTAAGTTTGTTACTTTTGCCAGTAATAATGTGATGTCTGTTGAATTTTTTATAACATGTATATATCGGACATCAAGTACTATAGTCGTGTTTTTTTTTTTTTTATCAGTTTTGCGATGGATGCCACTTTTTTTTTTATGATCCTTGGTTTCTATAAATATGAGTAAAAGACTAAGAGACATCGACAGAAAATATTTAAGTGGCAGTAAGAAGGGGGGTTTAGCCAAGGCAAAGAAGGCCGAAGCAGAAAAGGAGAAAGGTGCTTTAGATAAGCATTTCAGCATAACTCCCAGGAAATGCAGAAGAGCAAGTAGAGCCACAACACATAAAAGATGATGACACCAAAAGCAGCCAGTATGAAGAAGTTACACAAGACAATCAAAGTGGGAATACATTTACTGAAAGTGAGATCAGCCATTCCGGAAGTGTTGAATTTGACACACAAGGAAACTTGCCTATTGACATGCCTGCAGATGCCTCTGAGGCAAGGGAGAATGGGGATTCAAAATCTGCCAGGCCTGTAGAATTAACAGATGATCCTGCAACGTAGCCAGAAATGATAAGTCAGAGTGTCAGGTACTATTTAGTGAAAAAAGGACCACCTACAATTATAGTAGATTTTCCCCCAAGAATGAGAGTGCCTCATGTTTTTTCAAAATTTCACTGCAAAAGAAAACTGCCAAATGGTGATATTGTAGATCGTCCATGGCTAATATACTCTGCATCATTTGTTAAAATCTTCTGTTACTACTGCAAGCTCTTTGATAATGCAGCAAGTGCACTTGCATGTAGTGGTGTTAATTAATAGCCGAACATTCATACAAGACTAACTGAGCATGATAACTACAAAAAGCATTTACAAGCTATGGTCAGTTGTTGTTAACTGCAGCAAAGATTATCTGCTGAAAAAACTACTGATGAAGTGGTGGAAAAACTAATCAGACAAGAGCAAAATGCTGGCATCAAGTTTTTGAGCGACTGATAGCCACTGTACAGTTCCAGGCAGAAAGAAACTTGCCATTCCGGGGATCTGAGGAACTCATAGGAACACCACATAATGGAAGGTTCCTTGGTGTTGTTGAGTTGCTAGGAAAGTTTGATCCGGTAATGCAAGATTATCTGCAAAAAATATCCAGAATAAGGTAATACATGATCATTATTTAGGAAAAAGAATCCAGAATTAAGTTATTAATATAATGGGTCAAGCTGTTTTAAATGAAATCATTTTGCGAAACAAAGCAGCTAAGTATTTTGCAGTAATTCTCGACTGTACTCCTGACATCAGTCATCAGGAGAAAATGTCGATGGTAATTAGCGATGTAGCTGCTTGCAAAAGCAGGTCTATCGCATTTCCATATTTATTTATTGCTCTTCGTATTTTCTTGTCAATCCCAGTGACTGTGGCATCTGGAGAAAGGAGTTTTTCCAAGA
This sequence comes from Halocaridina rubra, assembly GCA_037179515.1. Lineage (NCBI taxonomy): Eukaryota > Metazoa > Arthropoda > Malacostraca > Decapoda > Atyidae > Halocaridina > Halocaridina rubra. Next base: position 217,885 of record JAXCGZ010018869.1, on the reverse strand, counting down.
TGAAACTGATCAAAACTTACTTGAGATCATCAATTCAGCAAGAACGTTTGAACAGTTTGGCAAATATGCCCCTTGAATCTGAAATTAGCAGGAGTTTTAACTTTGACAAAATTCTAGAAGACTATGCAGAAAAAAAGCAAGAAAATATCCTTATCATAATAAAAGGCAATAGTGATATGACTCATTCACAGTTTATGAGAGTTAAGTGATTTTTTAAGTCCAAAAAAGATATATATTTTTTTTTTTGCAACAGTGCACTTAAATGCTGATCTTTTTTTCTGAAGAAAAATAAATTAATATTTTTAATATATAATTTCATAGTCACTAAAAGAAGTGGTATTATGGCTATGTAATTTTCAGAGGTGAAATACAAATTTTGTTTGTCACTTGTAGGCTTACATGTATGCAGTTTTATATTAAAATGTAGCTTACATTTATTTGGTCTATTAACACGCATGCAATTTTCAGACCACAATTTGATTGCCTTTCATTCTACCACAGAAATATAGTCTAAAATAGACTTTTTTTTTTTATTATTATTCTACAGACCTTGGTGCAAGTTGGCTGGGAACCTGGGGCCAACCAAAATTGTTCCCAATTGGGCCCTGCACCTTCTAAGGCCGGCCCTGCCCATCACTACGTGACCTACCGTTAATATTCTATCGTATATACATAGGTATAGATTATACTGTCCGAAACTGGTAATACAAAGCCATAAGAAAGAGCTATAAAGAATCCAAAAACACGGGCAATAATGAATATCTAACAATAACTATGCTCATTTACATCATCTTTCCCCCCAAATCAGAACTTGTTTCCGTTCTGTGCGTGCTATTCCTTGCATGTTTTCGTAAGCACCGTGAAGATAACGAGTATGGCACTATTGTTGAGAATTTCCAGAAATAGTTACCCGGTAATAATCATTGTGGTAGTTTCCTTCTTGCTTTGACAGCCTTCCTTGCGCTTTTCTCAAGACATATTATTAATGCTGAATCAACATTACTTTCACCTGGTCTTCGAAGACTTTCCGAGCATATTAGCTCAACAAGAATTTTATCTTTGTGTGTGGTGAAAGTATCGATCTCAAAATTACTAAACAACCTTCGGGACTGCTACTTTCACGCTGTACACTTCGGATGAATACATACCTCCTCAATGATAATAACATGCTATAACGCCATTTTATTCCAACGAATTTTGAAGGTATCATTTTTTTATATCTCTGCTGCAACATACAATGACAGATCAACCAAAGTTAAGAAACTAGTTTATGATTAAAATTTTTTTATTTTTATTTTCTTTGCCTTAGATATTTTTTTAGTACCTTGAAATTTCATTTAACGTTTTGCAGAAGTGAAAATAAACACTGGACCAAAGAAGCCACTACCCTCTCTAACTCATGTTAGTTCTAACGATTACAAGTTACCGAAAGATTAATTAAAACCCAAAGTATAGTGTTATTCAAGTCCGATCTCTCCAATAATACTGAGAAGTCTACAAAACCCTTTAAATGTAATGTTATATTAGATAAGCACGCGAAAAGTTACATTTCCTAACGTACAGGTGTGTTGTCATTTCTGGGAACTTTAGAAAAACAGCAAGAAATGGGGGAAAAAGAAAAGAGAGCTATCCAATTCCCTTTATGTTGCAACGTTATCCAGCTCAGAAGACTCAGGTACATTAATAAGTAATCGGGTATGGAGCACATAGTCGAAAAGCTCATTCAGGAGTTGGGGATTTGAGACATGAGAAAATATTCGCCCAGCAAATTACACCCCCGGTCAAGAAAAAAATATCTTGAACGCTAGGTTGGTTTACCTCCAGTGAATAATTATAATCGAAAAATACATACATATACCTTGGCTGTTTCCCCCTTTAATTGGGGGGTAGCCGACATCAAGAAAGGAAAACAAATAGGGGGATTACTTTGCTCTATGGGCAATGACGAGGGAGCTAGCGACCGTTCAGATGGCACTGCTGGAGTGCCACAGCCCATCCTCCTGGCTCTTCCACAACCTGTGTCGGTTCACAACTGCCAGCTCCTCCTACTGCCCCTACCACAGGGCTATCTCTGTAAGATGCAGCCCTGTGGTAACAGCAGATGCCCATTAGAGCCGCGTCACAATCGCTCGCCACTCATTCCTATTCCTAGCACGCTCGCTTGCTTCCCTCACATCCATCCTCCTATCATTCAGGGCTCTCCTTACTCCATCCATCCATCCAAACCTAGGCCTCCCTCTAGCATTTCTCCCATCAACTCTCACATTCATCACCTTTTTCAGCAGCCTTTCATCATCCATCCTTTCCACATGGCCAAACCATCTCAGAACATTCATATCTACTCTGGCTGCAATTTCTCTCCTCACACCCGTTCTTGCTCTCACCACTTCATTCCTAATCCTATCCAATCGAGATACACCAATCATACTCCTCAGGCATTTCATCTCAAACACATTTAGTTTCCGTCTCACTTACTTTCATACCCCATAACTCTGATCCATACATCACAGTTGGCACAACCACTTTCTCATACAAAACTTTCTTAACATTCATTTCCAACCCTCTATTCTTCATCACTCCTTTCAATATCATCATTCACTCTGTGACACACATCTGCTTCCACTCCACCATTTGCAGCTATAACCGAGCCTAAATACTTAAACTGATTAACCTCCTCAAGTGTCTCTCCATTCAACATAACATTCAATCCAGCGCCATCATTGGTTAAATTAAGCCCCCCCCCCATGAAGTGAGTATGGAAAATGCAAAACATTGAAAGAAAAAAAAATCTAAAAGCCACTAAACAATAATAATTTCAATCATCGTAACTGGGGTGAACTAACCTAACTAACTTAGCCAATACAATTTATTATAATTTTCATGTCATTCTCCTAATTGGGGTGTGGAATTAAACATTTCACTGATATTTTTTCAAGGTTTTGTGCTCTGATGCTCGGAGGTGCAAATGTAAACGCGTGCTTCTAGATTATATATTAAAATACATACGCACAGTTCATACATTAAAAAACGCATAACGAAAATAAAAACACGTCAATATCATCGTTCAAAGCCGGAACAAGAAATGTGCAAATCTAAGGACTCGTACTAAGGTAACCGTTTAAAAATCATATCTTTTATCTATAAAGTTAATAAAAGTACTGAGTTCCAAATAATCTGCACAGCAAAAGCCTAGCTTGACTGATTATGGACAATTACATTAAAATTCAGTGCCTCTCAAGAGCAAACACTTCCTAGTAACTTTACTGGCATATTATGTATTGTCACCACGATTATATAATGACCACGGAATAGGGCAAAATTACATCACGGCACTGCACAGATAGATATATAGATAGATAGATAGATACTTTATTGACCACAAAATACATCGATAAATTATATACATAGCATAGTAGATTAGTTACTCTCTTCAATAATACAAATCTCATATAAAAGTTAAAATCAAAAGTTTAAATTGTAGTCCAAAAACTAAACCGTTATCAAATATAGATGGCATAACTGGCAATATGGAATAAGCAATTCATTGCAAAAAATAAACATGGTCTCCATACCTTCACCGTTCAATACAATGCTAAAATATTATGAATTATCATATATACGGTATCAGGCGTGAATTGATCAGAATGCATTAACTGTTCCAAAGTATCAAAGTTATTGATCGGTGAGCGGACAATATTGAACCACGTGTCGTTCATTCTGTACATCACCACACATACACAAATGTTCCTCTGGCAGCAACCACCCCCGCCCTCACCTGTTCCACCGCCCTGTCTCACACACCAGTGAATGTCCACCCACGCGACAGCGAGTAAATGACAGTCTGTGCAGTTCATTAATAGTGTGTCTTTGCTTATAAACATGATGTACGTCAAAAGATGGGTTAATTTCTTTATATATCTTACGTCTAGATGACTCACTGTTCCTAATCCCAGACACAACATCTCTCATCACAACGCTCAGATCTACTGGCTCTCGTGAAATATATTCGCTCACCGATCTGCCCGTAACATAATTCGCCTCAGTGACAGTCCTAATAGCAAATGAAAGCGGGTCATCTCGGTACTCGGATCTTTCTTGCCACATTCTGTAAAAGAACTTATTCTGTTTATATTTTACAAGATCTGGCAATGGAGGGTATCCAGATTCAACATAACACACATACCTTCAAGTAACACCGCTTGTTCCGATTTTACGTCACGGACTCCCTTTTCTACCAAGGGCTAGGACGGTTGCCTTCTTGCAAAGGACTTGTTTTGGGAGCTATAATCCTTACCCTGAGTGCACGCCCTTGCTAATCTAAGACCGTGACGGGGCACGAACCCTCGACCTGACGCTTCAGAGTCGCGGGCACTACCGCTTGAGCCACGGTAACCACTTCCTTCAATTAAAACCACTGAAATGTCACAATATGAAAATGACCACGGAAATGCATCAACTATACCGGTTTCATGTTCTCTTAGTGCTCTGGCCGATGAGGACAGTTTCTCGACGTCACATTAAAATTGTGTAAATACCTAATTGAACTTACGGGAAAGAGCCCCAAGCTCGTAATTCCCGTCTCCTAGTCGGTTCCATTTTGTACTTAGTGATACTTAGCATACTTGGCCTTAAAACACTATGGATTGAGTTAGTATTAACTCCCTCCTCGCTTAGCGAATTCCAATTATCAACTACTCTTACACTAAAAAGAAAAAAAGTACTTCCTTACATCCTGCAAAGTTTTCTTACGAAGCTTCAAACTATGACCTCTAGTTCTAGTGCCAGCCACATCAATATATCGATTCCTATCCACTCTGTCATAGAATTTAAAAACCGTCACCACATCTCCCCTCAATCTTCTAGCTTCGAATGATGGTAAGTCTAATTCCCTCAGCCTCTCATCATAACTGAGATTGTGTATTTCTGGAACCAGCTTCGTGGGCAAGATTCCTAGATTGCGTACAAGGGAATTTCCTACACCAACATGTAATGGAACCAACAAGAGCCAGGGGTGGGGATGAGCCATCACTACTTGATCTGGTGTTCACAGATAATGTGTTGGATATTGAAAATATTGAGTATGAACCACCAATTGGAAAGAGTGACCACTGTGTGTTGTTGATGGAGTATATCATTGAAGACATTCTTCCTGAGAGTAGAGGCACTGAGGACATGAGGAGGAACTATCAGAAAGGAGATTACATCAAAATGAATGAGCTTTTTGCAGTTATTGACTGGAGAACCTTATTTTACAACAAATCTGTACAAGAAATGTATGACATCTTTTGTGAGAAATATGGGAAGATAGTAGATTGCTGCATACCTGTCACCAAAGTAGGTGTAATTCATGCCAGAGAGAAATGGTTCGATAATGGGTGTAAAAGAGCTAAGGAGTGGAGAGACAAATGCTGGAAAAGGTATAGGAGGAGAAAAAACATAAATGCCTGGCAAACCTACAAAAGAGCAAGAAATGACTACCTAAGTAAAAGGAGAGAGGCAGAGAAAGATTATGAGAGGGACATCACCAGGAAGGCTAAAGAAAATCCCAAGCTTTTCCACAGCTTTATCAGAGGAAAACTGAAGGTAAAAGAACAGGTTTTAAGGCTAAAGAGAGCGGATGGAAGCATCACTGAGACGGACGAAGAGATCTGCAAAGAATTGAACAAGGAGTTTCAGTCAGTATTTACAGTAGAAAATACCCCACCCCCTCAGATTGCAGTGATAGAAGCTCAAGGGCCGGTATTAGAGAACATCAACCTTACAGCCACAGAGGTATGCAAGGCGCTGATGGATTTAGATGTTCATAAAGCTACAGGTCCTGATGACATATCCCCTCATGTGCTTAAAAAATGCGCAAACACAATATCAGTGGCACTAAGTATCATATATAAGGAGTCATTGGAGTCGGGGGAGATTCCAAGATGCTGGAAACAAGCAAATGTGATACCTATCTTCAAAAAGGGAAGGAGGGATACGGCTCTGAACTATAGACCAGTTTCCTTGACCAGCATAGTTTGCAAAGTTATGGAGAAACTACTAAGGAAACATATCTCTCTTCACTTGGAATCCTTCAACTTTTTGTCAGTGAGGCAACATGGCTTCAGAGAAGGAAGATCAACAGTAACAAACTTATTAGAATTTTATGATGAGGTAAGCCAAATCTTACAGGAAAGAGAGGGTTGGGCAGATTGCATATTCCTAGACTTCCAGAAAGCGTTTGACACTGTTCCACATGGGAGACTTATTAGGAAGCTGCAATCAATGGCTAGAATAGGTGGAAATGTCTTGGAATGGATAAAAACTTACTTAGAAGGAAGGGAACAGAGGGTTAGAGTAAGACACTCAGTGTCTGAATGGAGAAGAGTTAGTAGTGGAGTTCCACAGGGTTCAGTTTTAGGGCCACTTTTGTTCCTTGTATATGTAAATGACCTACCAGAGTCTGTAAATTCATTCATGAATATGTTTGCAGATGATGCAAAGATTGTGAAGAAAGTAAAAAACGAGAACAATGGTAGAGAACTTCAGGAGGATCTAAATAATCTGCATGAGTGGTCAGAAAAGTGGCTAATGAAATTCAATACCTCAAAATGTAAGGTAATGAGAATGGGTACAAGTGCAAGAAGGCCCAAGCTTGACTACTCGGTGGCTGGAGTACAGCTTCAGGAGACAGAAAATGAGAGAGATCTAGGAGTAAACATATTGGCAGATTTGTCTCCAGAAATACATATAAATGGCGTAGTAAGGGCAGCATATGCATTCTTATCAAATGTAAGGGTAGCCTTCAGGCACATGGACAAGGAAATGTTCAGAAATATTTATGTAACCTATGTGAGGCCAAAACTCGAATATGCAGCCCCCTTTTGGAATCCGCACTTGAAAAAGCACATAGCTAAGCTTGAAAAAGTTCAAAGACATGCCACGAAACTGGTGCCAGAAATACGCAATCTCGGTTATGATGAGAGGCTGAGGGAATTAGACTTGCCATCACTCGAAGCTAGAAGAGTAAGGGGGGATATGGTGACAGTCTTTAAATTCCTTCATGGTTATGATAGAGTGGATAGGGATCGATATTTCGATATGGCTGGCTCTAGAACTAGAGGTCATAGTTTGAAGCTTCGGAAGAAAACTTCTTTGCAGGATGTAAGGAAATACTTTTTCAGTGTAAGAGTAGTTGATAATTGGAATTGGCTAAGCGAGGAGGTAGTTAATGCTACCTCAATCCATAGTTTTAAGGACAGGTATGATAAGTATCACTAAGTCTAAAAATGGAACCGATCAGGAGACGGGAAGATACGAGCTTTGGGCTCTTTCCCGTAAACACAATTAGGTAATCACAATTAGGTAATCACACACACACACACACACGGATGGAAGCATCACTGAGACGGATGAAGAGATCTGCAAAGAATTGAACAAGGAGTTTCAGTCAGTATTTACAGTAGAAAATACCCCACCCCCTCAGATTGCAGTGATAGAAGCTCAAGGGCCGGTATTAGAGAACATCAACCTTACAGCCACAGAGGTATGCAAAGCGCTGATGGATTTAGATGTTCATAAAGCTACAGGTCCCGATGACATATCCCCTCATGTGCTTAAAAAATGCGCAAACACAATATCAGTGGCACTAAGTATCATATTTAAGGAGTCACTGGAGTCGGGGGAGATTCCAAGATGCTGGAAACAAGCAAATGTGATACCTATCTTCAAAAAGGGAAGGAGGGATACGGCTCTGAACTATAGACCTGTTTCCTTGACCAGCATAGTTTGCAAAGTTATGGAGAAACTACTAAGGAAACATATCTCTCTTCACTTGGAATCCTTCAACATTTTGTCAGTGAGGCAACATGGCTTCAGAGAAGGTAGATCAACAGTAACAAACTTATTAGAATTTTATGATGAGGTAAGCCAAATCTTACAGGAAAGAGAGGGCTGGGCAGATTGCATATTCCTAGACTTCCAGAAAGTGTTTGACACTGTTCCACATGGGAGACTTATTAGGAAGCTGCAATCAATGGCTAGAATAGGTGGAAATGTTTTGGAATGGATAAAAACTTACTTAGAAGGAAGGGAACAGAGGGTTAGAGTAAGACACTCAGTGTCTGAATGGAGAAGAGTTAGTAGTGGAGTTCCACAGGGTTCAGTTTTAGGGCCACTTTTGTTCCTTGTATATGTAAATGACCTACCAGAGTCTGTAAATTCATTCATGAATATGTTTGCAGATGATGCAAAGATTGTGAAGAAAGTAAAAAACGAGAACAATGGTAGAGAACTTCAGGAGGATCTAAATAATCTGCATGAGTGGTCAGAAAAGTGGCTAATGAAATTCAATACTTCAAAATGTAAGGTAATGAGAATGGGTACAAGTGCAAGAAGGCCCAAGCTTGACTACTCGGTGGCTGGAGTACAACTTCAAGAGACAGAAAATGAGAGAGATCTAGGAGTAAACATACTGGCAGATTTGTCTCCAGAAATACATATAAATGGCATAGTAAGGGCAGCATATGCATTCTTATCAAATGTAAGGGTAGCCTTCAGGCACATGGACAAGGAAATGTTCAGAAATATTTATGTAACCTATGTGAGGCCAAAACTGGAATATGCAGCCCCCTTTTGGAATCCGCACTTGAAAAAGCACATAGCTAAGCTTGAAAAAGTTCAAAGACAGGCCACGAAACTGGTGCCAGAAATACGCAATCTCAGTTATGATGAGAGGCTGAGGGAATTAGACTTACCATCACTCGAAGCTAGAAGAGTGAGGGGGGATATGGTGACAGTCTTTAAATTCCTTCATGGTTATGATAGAGTGGATAGGGATCGATATTTTGATATGGCTGGCTCTAGAACTAGAGGTCATAGTTTGAAGCTTCGTAAGAAAACTTCTTCGCAGGATGTAAGGAAATACTTTTTCAGTGTAAGAGTAGTTGATAATTGGAATTGGCTAAGCGAGGAGGTAGTTAATGCTATCTCAATCCATAGTTTTAAGGACAGGTATGATAAGTATGACTAAGTATAAAATGGAAGCGATGAGGAGACGGGAAGATACGAGCTTTGGGCTCTTTCCCGTAAACACAATTAGGTAATCACAATTAGGTAATCACACACACACACACACACTAGGGAATTTCCTACACCAACATGTAATGGAACCAACAAGGGCCAGGGGTGGGGATGAGCCATCACTACTTGATCTAGTGTTCACAGATAATGTGTTGGATATTGAAAAAATTGAGTATGAACCACCAATTGGAAAGAGTGACCACTGTGTGTTGTTGATGGAGTATATCATTGAAGATATTCTTCCTGAGAGTAGAGGCACTGAGGACATGAGGAGGAACTATCCGAAAGGAGATTACATCAAAATGAATGAGCTTTTTGCAGTTGTTGACTGGAGAACCTTATTTTACAACAAATCTGTACAAGAAATGTATGACATCTTTTGTGAGAAATATGGGAAGATAGTAGATTGCTGCATACCTGTCACCAAAGTAGGTGTAATTCATGCCACAGAGAAATGGTTCGATAATGGGTGTAAAAGAGCTAAGGAGTGGAGAGACAAATACTGGAAAAGGTATAGGAGGAGAAAAAACATAAATGCCTGGCAAACCTACAAAAGAGCAAGAAATGACTACCTAAGTAAAAGGAGAGAGGCAGAGAGAGACTATGAGAGGGACATCACCAGGAAGGCTAAAGAAAATCCCAAGCTTTTCCACAGCTTTATCAGAGGAAAACTGAAAGTAAAAGAACAGGTTTTAAGGCTAAAGAGAGCGGATGGAAGCATCACTGAGACGGATGAAGAGATCTGCAAAGAATTGAACAAGGAGTTTCAGTCAGCATTTACAGTAGAAAATACCCCACCCCCTCAGATTGCAGTGATAGAAGCTCAAGGGCCGGTATTAGTGAACATCAACCTTACAGCCACAGAGGTATGCAAAGCGCTGATGGATTTAGATGTTCATAAAGCTACAGGTCCCGATGACATATCCCCTCATGTGCTTAAAAAATGCGCAAACACAATATCAGTGGCACTAAGTATCATATTTAAGGAGTCACTGGAGTCGGGGGAGATTCCAAGATGCTGGAAACAAGCAAATGTGATACCTATCTTCAAAAAGGGAAGGAGGGATACGGCTCTGATCTATAGACCAGCTTCCTTGACCAGCATAGTTTGCAAAGTTATGGAGAAACTACTAAGGAAACATATCTCTCTTCACTTGGAATCCTTCAACTTTTTGTCAGTGAGGCAACATGGCTTCAGAGAAGGTAGATCAACAGTAACAAACTTATTAGAATTTTATGATGAGGTAAGCCAAATCTTACAGGAAAGAGAGGGCTGGGCAGATTGCATATTCCTAGACTTCCAGAAAGCGTTTGACACTGTTCCACATGGGAGACTTATTAGGAAGCTGCAATCAATGGCTAGAATAGGTGGAAATGTTTTGGAATGGATAAAAACTTACTTAGAAGGAAGGGAACAGAGGGTTAGAGTAAGACATTCAGTGACTGAATGGAGAAGAGTTAGTAGTGGAGTTCCACAGGGTTCAGTTTTAGGGCCACTTTTGTTCCTTGTATATGTAAAAGACCTACCAGAGTCTGTAAATTCATTCATGAATATGTTTGCAGATGATGCAAAGATTGTGAAGAAAGTAAAAAACGAGAACAATGGTAGAGAAATTCAGGAGGATCTAAATAATCTGCATGAGTGGTCAGAAAAGTGGCTAATGAAATTCAATACTTCAAAATGTAAGGTAATGAGAATGGGTACAAGAGCAAGAAGGCCCAAGCTTGACTACTCGGTGGCTGGAGTACAGCTTCAAGAGACAGAAAATGAGAGAGATCTAGGAGTAAACATACTGGCAGATTTGTCTCCAGAAATACATATAAATGGCATAGTAAGGGCAGCATATGCATTCTTATCAAATGTAAGGGTAGCCTTCAGGCACATGGACAAGGAAATGTTCAGAAATATTTATGTAACCTATGTGAGGCCAAAACTCGAATATGCAGCCCCCTTTTGGAATCCACACTTGAAAAAGCACATAGTTAAGCTTGAAAAAGTTCAAAGACATGCCACGAAACTGGTGCCAGAAATACGCAATCTCAGTTATGATGAGAGGCTGAGGGAATTAGACTTACCATCACTCGAAGCTAGAAGAGTGAGGGGGGATATGGTGACAGTCTTTAAATTCCTTCATGGTTATGACAGAGTGGATAGGGATCGATATTTTGATATGGCTGGCTCTAGAACTAGAGGTCATAGTTTGAAGCTTCGTAAGAAAACTTTTTCGCAGGATGTAAGGAAATACTTTTTCAGTGTAAGAGTAGTTGATAATTGGAATTGGCTAAGCGAGGAGGTAGTTAATGCTATCTCAATCCATAGTTTTAAGGACAGGTATGATAAGTATGACTAAGTATAAAATGGAAGCGATGAGGAGACGGGAAGATACGAGCTTTGGGCTCTTTCCCGTAAACACAATTAGGTAATCACAATTAGGTAATCACACACACACACACACACACACATATATAGGGATCGATATTTAGATATGGCTGGCTCTAGAACTAGAGGTCATAGTTTGAAGCTTCGTAAGAAAACTTCTTTGCAGGATGTAAGGAAATACTTTTTCAGTGTAAGAGTAGTTGATAATTGGAACTGGCTAAGCGAGGAGGTAGTTAATGCTATCTCAATCCATAGTTTTAAGGACAGGTATGATAAGTATCAATAAGTATAAAATGGAACCGATGAGGAGACGGGAAGATACGAGCTTTGGGCTCTTTCCCGTGAACACAATTAGGTAATCTAAATTAGATAATCACATATATATATATATATATATATATATATATATATATATATATATATATATATATATATATATATATATATATATATATATATATATATATATATATATATATATATATGATTACCTAATTGTGTTTACAGGAAAGAGCCCAAAGCTCGTATCTTCCCGTCTCCTAATCGGTTCCATTTTATACTTAGTGATACTTATCATACCTGTCCTTAAAACTATGGATTGAGATAGCATTAACTACCTCCTCGCTTAGCCAATTCCAATTATCAACTACTCTTACACTGAAAAAGTATTTCCTTACATCCTGCAAAGAAGTGTGTGTGTGTGTGTGTGTGTGTGTGTGTGTGTGTGTTTACCTAATTGTATTCACCTAATTGTGTTTACGGGAAAGAGCCCAAAGCTCGTATCTTCCCGTCTCCTCATCGCTTCCATTTTATACTTAGTCATACTTATCATACCTGTCCTTAGAACTATGGATTGAGAGACCATTAACTACCTCTTCGCTTAGCCAATTCTAATTTTCAACTACTCTTACACTGAAAAAGTATTTCCTTACATCCTGCAAAGAAGTTTTCTTACGAAGCTTCAAACTATGACCTCTAGTTCTAGAGTCTGCCATATCAAAATATCGATCCCTATCCACTCTATCATAACCATGAAGGAATTTAAAGACTGTCACCATATCCCCCCTCAATCTTCTAGCTTTGGCTCTCATTTTTCTGCCAACTCTTCTATCAACAATTCCAGCGCACCTGTTCTTCAGTCTTTTCCCCTCTTTAACCCTATGCCCTCCCTTATCCTTTCTTCACGCAAAGTTCATAAGGTTCTTCACTCACTAAAGACAAACAAGGCATCTGGTCCCGATGGTATCCCTGCAAGGTTCCTTAAGGAGTTTGCAGGTGAACTGGCTCCCGTGCTCTGCCGTCTTTTTCGCCTCATTCTGTCAACCAGTATCTATCCTTCATCTTGGAAGCATGCTCTAGTTCAACCTGTTCCTAAGAAGGGTGACCTTTCTATTCCTTCTAACTACCGGCCTATTGCTCTAACCTCCTCTATTGCTAAAGTTTTCGAAACTTTGCTCAATGCTCACTTCTTGAAACGCCTTGAATCTAACTCACTTATCTCCGATCACCAGTACGGCTTCCGCAAGGCAAGATCCACTGGTGATCTCCTGTCCTATCTTACTCATGTATGGTCATCTTCTCTGAGGAACTATGGGGAATCCTTTGTCGTCGCCCTTCATATCTCTAAGACTTTTGACAGAGTCTGGCACAAGGCTCTGTTGGCCAAACTCCCTGCCTATGGCTTTACCCCTTCTTTCTGTTCTCTGATTTCCAGTTTTCTTACTGACCATTCTATATCTGTAGTTGTTGATGGCACGACATCTAGCCCTTTCTCTGTTTCCAGTGGTGTTCCACAGGGCTCTGTCCTTTCACCTACTCTGTTCCTTCTCTTCATCAATGATCTTCTACAATTCCCATCTTCCTCTCTTCTTCATGCCTTTGCCGATGATTCTACCCTTCACTTTTCCCCTGCCTTTTCTTCACAACCTTCATCTGTTACTCGTATTCAATCTCGTATCACTCTTTCTTCTACTCTTAACTCCGATTTGCAGAGAGTATCGGAATGGGGCACTCAAAATTTAGTTAAATTCAATGCCTCCAAGACACAGTTTCTGGCTATCTCTTTATCTTCTTCTCCTCCTGATAACCCTATTGTCTTCGAAACTAATGAAATTTACCCCCTTAACTCTACCAATATATTAGTAATCCATATAGCCTCTAACTTGTCTTGGAGGAATCACACAATCCAAATTTCTAAATCTTCATCCAAAAAATTGGGGGTTTTGTTTCGTTTTCGTTATTACTTTTCCTCATTGCAGTTACTTAAAATTTACAGAGGTCTTATCCGCCCCTTCTTAGAATACTGCTCACACATCTGGAGTGCTTCTTCCTTTACTTATCTTCTTGATAGGGTTGAATCTAAGGCAGTCAGACTCATTAATGATCCCTCTCTTACTTCTAACCTGGATTCTCTCTCTCTTCGCTGTAAGGTATCTTCCCTTTCGCTTTTCTATCGCTACTACTTCCATCGCTGCTCTGATGAGTTGGGGAGTTGCATCCCTCCTCCACTGCCGAGGCCACGTAACACTCGCCAAGCGGCCTCATCTCACAGGTACTGTGTGGAGATTTGTAGCTCGCGGATTGGTCGGTGCAGCGACTGCTTCTTCCCATCTAACTCCAGACTCTGGAACTCTCTTCCTCCTTCTGTCTTTCCTAATTCTTATGACCTTTCATCCTTCAAAAAGCAGATCTATCGTCATCTCAGAGCCTAGTCCACCATATCTCTGGGTCCTCTTTACTTTGACTGTTTTTTTCTGTCTGTCGTTTTCCTTTGTGTGACATTACCTCATCTTGCCTTGCCCTTAACCTTTTTCTTTTCCTTCGGCTTGGTATTTTCTCGTGCCCGGGCCTTTGTTGATGAGGGCAGTTTCTGCCTGTCCCGGTGTCACACTCTTAAAAAAAAATAAATAAATATGTATTTCTGGAGACAAATTAGCCAGCATGTTTACTCCTAGATCTCTCTCATTTTCTGTGTGTGTGTGTGTGTGTGTGTGTGTGTGTGTGTGTGTGTGTGTGTGTGTGTGATTACCTAATTGTGTTTACGGGAAAGAGCCCAAAGCTCGTATCTTCCCGTCTCCTCATCGGTTCCATTTTATACTTAGTGATACTTATCATACCTGTCCTTAAAACTATGGATTGAGATAGCATTAACTACCTCCTCGCTTGGCCAATTCCAATTATCAACTACTCTTACACTGAAAAAGTATTTCCTTACATCCTGCGAAGAAGTTTTCTTACGAAGCTTCAAACTATGACCTCTAGTTCTAGAGCCAGCCATATCAAAATATCGATCCCTATCCACTCTATCATAACCATGAAGGAATTTAAAGACTGTCACCATATCCCCCCTCACTCTTCTAGCTTCAAGTGATGGTAAGTCTAATTCCCTCAGCCTCTCATCATAACTGAGATTGCGTATTTCTGGCACCAGTTTCGTGGCATGTCTTTGAACTTTTTCAAGCTTAGCTATGTGCTTTTTCAAGTGCGGATTCCAAAAGGGGGCTGCATATTCGAGTTTTGGCCTCACATAGGTTACATAAATATTTCTGAAAATTTCCTTGTCCATGTGCCTGAAGACTACCCTTACATTTGATAAGAATGCATATGCTGCCCTTACTATGCCATTTATATGTATTTCTGGAGACAAATCTGCCAATATGTTTACTCCTAGATCTCTCTCATTTTCTGTCTCTTGAAGTTGTACTCCAGCCACCGAGTAGTCAAGCTTGGGCCTTCTTGCACTTCTACCCATTCTCATTACCTTACATTTTGAAGTATTGAATTTCATTAGCCACTTTTCTGACCACTCATGCAGATTATTTAGATCCTCCTGAAGTTCTCTACCATTGTTCTCGTTTTTTACTTTCTTCACAATCTTTGCATCATCTGCAAACATATTCATGAATGAATTTACAGACTCTGCTAGGTCATTTACATATACAAGGAACAAAAGTGGCCCTAAAACTGAACCCTGTGGAACTCCACTACTAACTCTTCTCCATTCAGACACTGAGTGTCTTACTCTAACCCTCTGTTCCCTTCCTTCTAAGTAAGTTTTTATCCATTCCAAAACATTTCCACCTATTCTAGCCATTGATTGCAGCTTCCTAATAAGTCTCCCATGTGGAACAGTGTCAAACTCTTTCTGGAAGTCTAGGAATATGCAATCTGCCCAGCCCTCTCTTTCCTGTAAGATTTGGTTTACCTCATCATAAAATTCTAATAAGTTTGTTACTGTTGATCTACCTTCTCTGAAGCCATGTTGCCTCACTGACAAAAAGTTGAAGGATTCCAAGTGAAGAGAGATATGCTTCCTTAGTAGTTTCTCCATAACTTTGCAAACTATGCTGGTCAAGGAAACTGGTCAATAGTTCAGAGCCGTATCCCTCCTTCCCTTTTTGAAGATAGGTATCACATTTGCTGTGTGTGTGTGTGTGTGTGTGTGTGTGTGTGTGTGTGGTGTGTGTGTGTGTGTGATTACCTAATTGTGATTACCTAATTGTGTTCACAGGAAAGATCCCAAAGCTCGTATCTTCCCGTCTCCTCATCGGTTCCATTTTATACTTAGTGATACTTATCATTCCTGTCCTTAAAACTATGGATTGAGAGAGCATTAACTACCTCCTCGCTTAGACAATTCTAATTTTCAACTACTCTTACACTGAAAAAGTATTTCCTTACATCCTGCAAAGAAGTTTTCTTACGAAGCTTCAAACTATGACCTCTAGTTCTAGAGCCTGCCATATCAAAATATCGATCCCTATCCACTCTATCATAACCATGAAGGAATTTAAAGACTCTCACCATATCCCCCCTCAATCTTCTAGCTTCGAGTGATGGTAAGTCTAATTCCCTCAGCCTCTCATCATAACTGAGATTACGTTTTTCTGGTACCAGTTTCGTGGCATGTCTTTGAACTTTTTCAAACTTAGCTATGTGCTTTTTCAAGTGCGAATTCCAAAAGAGGGCTGCATATTCGAGTTTTGGCCTCACATAGGTTACATAAATATTTCTGAACATTTCCTTGTCCATGTGCCTGAAGGCTACCCTTACATTTGATAAGAACGATATGCTGCCCTTACTATGCCATTTATATGTATTTCTGGAGACAAATCTGCCAATATGTTTACTCCTAGATCTCTCTCATTTTCTGTCTCTTGAAGTTGTACTCCAGCCACCGAGTAGTCAAGCTTGGGCCTTCTTGCACTTCTACCCATTCTCATTACCTTACATTTTGAAGTATTGAATTTCATTAGCCACTTTTCTGACCACTCATGCAGACTATTTAGATCTTCCTGAAGTTCTCTACCATTGTTGTCGTTCCCTACTTTCTTCACAATCTTTGCATCATCTGCAAACATATTCATGAATGAGTTTACAGACTCTGGTAGGTCATTTATATATACAAGGAACAAAATTGGCCCTAAAACTGAACCCTGTGGAACTCCACTACTAACTCTTCTCCATTCAGACACTGAGTGTCTTACTCTAATCCTCTGTTCCCTTCCTTCTAAGTAAGTTTTCATCCATTCCAAGACATTTCCACCTATTCTAGCCATTGCTTGCAGCTTCCTAATAAGTCTCCCATGTGGAACAGTGTCAAACGCTTTCTGGAAGTCTAGGAATATGCAATCTGCCCAGCCCTCTATTTCCTGTAAGATTTGGCTTACCTCATCATAAAATTCTAATAAGTTTGTTACTGTTGATCTACCTTCTCTGAAGCCATGTTGCCTCACTGACAAAAAGTTGAAGGATTCCAAGTGAAGAGAGATATGTTTCCTTAGTAGTTTCTCCATAACTTTGCAAACTATGCTGGTCAAGGAAACTGGTCAATAATTCAGAGCCGTATCCCTCCTTCCCTTTTTGAAGATAGGTATCACATTTGCTGTGTGTGTGTGTGTGTGTGTGTGTGTGTGTGTGTGTGTGTGTGTGTGTGTGTGTGTGTGTGTGTGTGTGTGATTACCTAATTGTGATTACCTAATTGTGTTCACAGGAAAGATCCCAAAGCTCGTATCTTCCCGTCTCCTCATCGGTTCCATTTTATACTTAGTGATACGTATCATACCTGTCCTTAAAACTATGGATTGAGAGAGCATTAACTACCTCCTCGCTTAGCCAATTCCAATCATCAACTACTCTTACACTGAAAAAGTATTTCCTTACATCCTGCAAAGAAGTTTTCTTACGAAGCTTCAAACTATGACCTCTAGTTCTAGAGCCTGCCATATCAAAATATCGATCCCTATCCACTCTATCATAACCATGAAGGAATTTAAAGACTCTCACCATATCCCCCCTCAATCTTCTAGCTTCGAGTGATGGTAAGTCTAATTCCCTCAGCCTCTCATCATAACTGAGATTACGTATTTCTGGTACCAGTTTCGTGGCATGTCTTTGAACTTTTTCAAACTTAGCTATGTGCTTTTTCAAGTGCGAATTCCAAAAGAGGGCTGCATATTCGAGTTTTGGCCTCACATAGGTTACATAAATATTTCTGAACATTTCCTTGTCCATGTGCCTGAAGGCTACCCTTACATTTGATAAGAACGATATGCTGCCCTTACTATGCCATTTATATGTATTTCTGGAGACAAATCTGCCAATATGTTTACTCCTAGATCTCTCTCATTTTCTGTCTCTTGAAGTTGTACTCCAGCCACCGAGTAGTCAAGCTTGGGCCTTCTTGCACTTCTACCCATTCTCATTACCTTACATTTTGAAGTATTGAATTTCATTAGCCACTTTTCTGACCACTCATGCAGACTATTTAGATCTTCCTGAAGTTCTCTACCATTGTTGTCGTTCCCTACTTTCTTCACAATCTTTGCATCATCTGCAAACATATTCATGAATGAGTTTACAGACTCTGGTAGGTCATTTACATATACAAGGAACAAAATTGGCCCTAAAACTGAACCCTGTGGAACTCCACTACTAACTCTTCTCCATTCAGACACTGAGTGTCTTACTCTAATCCTCTGTTCCCTTCCTTCTAAGTAAGTTTTCATCCATTCCAAAACATTTCCACCTATTCTAGCCATTGCTTGCAGCTTCCTAATAAGTCTCCCATGTGGAACAGTGTCAAACGCTTTCTGGAAGTCTAGGAATATGCAATCTGCCCAGCCCTCTCTTTCCTGTAAGATTTGGCTTACCTCATCATAAAATTCTAATAAGTTTGTTACTGTTGATCTACCTTCTTTGAAGCCATGTTGCCTCACTGACAAAAAATTGAAGGATTCCAAGTGAAGAGAGATATGTTTCCTTAGTAGTTGCTCCATAACTTTGCAAACTATGCTGGTCAAGGAAACTGGTCTATAGATCAGAGCCGTATCCCTCCTTCCCTTTTTGAAGATAGGTATCACGTTTGCTTGTTTCCAGCATCTTGGAATCTCCCCTGACTCCAGTATCTTGTCGTCTCCTGATCGGTTCCATTTTGTACTTAGTGATACATATCATACCTCTGTCCTTAAAACTATGGATTGAGTTAGCATTAACTACCTCCTCGCTTAGCGAATTCCAATTATCAACTACTCTTACACTAAAAAAGTACTTCCTTACATCCTGCAAAGAAGTTTTCTTAAGAAGCTTCAAACTATGACCTTTAGTTCTAGAGCCAGCCATATCAATATATCAATCCCTATTCACTCTATCATAACCATGAAGGAATTTAAAGACTGTCACCATATCCCTCCTCAATCTTCTAGCTTCGAGTGATTGTAAGTCTAATTCCCTCAGCCTCTCATCATAACTGAGATTGCGTATTTCTGGTACCAGTTTTGTGGCATGTCTTTGAACTTTTTCAAGCTTAGCTATGTGCTTTTTCGAGTGCGGATTCCAAAAGGGGGCTGCATATTCAAGCTTTGGCCTCACACAGGTTACATAAATATTTCTGAACATTTCCTTGTCCATAAGCCTGAATGCTACCCTTACATTTGTTAAGAATGCATGTGCTGCCCTTACTATGCCATTTATATGCATTCCTGGAGACAAATCTCCCAGTATGTATACTCTTAGATCTCTCTCATTTTCTGTCTCTTGAAGTTGTACTCCTGCCACCGAGTAGCCAAGCTTTGGCCTTTTTGCACTTGTACCCTTTCTATTACCTTGCATTTTGAAGTATTGAATTTTAATAGCCACTTTTCTGACCACTCATGCCGACTATTTCGAGCTTCCTGAAGTTCTCTACCATTGTTCTCATTTCTTACTTTTTTTTTTTAACAATATTTGCATCATCTGCAAACATATTCATGAATGAATTTACAGACTCTGGTAGGTCATTATCATATACAAGGTACAAAAGTGGCTTCAAAACTAAGGCCTGTGGAACTCCACAACTAACTCTTCTCCATTCAGACACTGGGTGTCTTACTCTAACCCTCTGTTCCCTTCCTTCTGCGTATGTTTTTATCCATTCCAAGACATTTTCACCTATTCTTGCCATTGCTTGCAGCTTCCTAATAAGTCTCACGTGTGGGACAGTGTCAAACACTTTCTGGAAGTCTAGAATATGCAATCTGCCCAGCCCTCTCTTTCCTGCAAGTTTCTGCTTATCTCATCATAAAATTCTAATAAGGTTGTTACTGTTGATCTACCTTCTCTGAAGACATGTTGCCTCACTGACAAAAAGTTGAAGGATTCCAAGTGAAGAGATATGTTTCCTTAGTAGTTTCTCCATAACTTTGCAAACTATGCTGGTCAAGGAAACTGGTCTATTGTTTAGAGTCATATCCCTCCTTCCCTTTTTGAAGATAGGTATCACGTTTGCTTGTTTCCAGCATCTTGGAATCTCCCCTGACTTCAGCGATTTTTTAAATATGATACTTAGTGCCACTGATATTGAATTAGCACATTTCTTAAGTACATAAGGGGATATATCATCAAGACCTGTAGCTTTATGGACATCTAACTCCATCAGCGCTTTGCATACCTCTGTGGCTGAAAGGATGATGTTCTCTAATACCGGCCCATGAGCTTTTATCTCTGCAATCTGAGGGGGTTGGATATTTTCTACTGTAACTATTGATTGAAATGCCTTGTTCAATTCTTCTCAGATCTCGTCATCCGTCTCAATGATGCTTCCATCCGCTCTTTTAAGCTTTAAAACCTGTTCTTTTACCTTCAGTTTTCCTCTGATAAAGCTATGGAAAAGTTTAGGATTTACTTTCGCCTTCCTGGTGATGTCCCTTTCATAGTCTTTCTCTGCCTCTCCTCTTTTACCTAGGTAATAATTTCTTGCTCTTTTATAAGTCTGCCAGGAATTTATTTTTTTCTCCTCCTCTATATTTTCCAGCATTTGTTTCTCCTCTCCTTAGCTCTCTTACATTCAATTTTGAATCATTTCTCTCTGGCATGAATTAATCCTACTTAGGTGACATGTATGCAGCAATCAACTATCTTCCCATGTTTCTCTCAAAAGGTGTCGTAAATTTCTTGTACAGATTTGTTGTTAAATAAGGTTCTCCAGTTAATAACTGAAAAAGGCTCATTCATTTTTATGTAATCTTCTTTCGGATAGTTCCTCCTCGTGTCCTCAGTGCCTCTACTCTCAGGCAGAACATCTTCAACGATATACTCTATCAACAACACAGTGCTTACTTTTTCCAATTGGTGGTACATACTCAAGTTTTTCAATATCCAACACGTTATCTGTGAATACTAGATCAATTAGCAATGGCTCATCCCTACTCCTGGCCCTTGTTGGTTCCAGTACATGTTGGTGTAGGAAATTCCCTTGTACGCAATCTAGGAATCTTGCCCCGAATGAGTCCTCACCACTGTGTGGGTCAAGATTTATCCAGTCTATCTTTCTATGATTAAAATCTCCCATAATCAAAATCCTACATTTTCTCTCCCGTGCAATGTTAACAACTGAGTTTATGACTTCATTAGTACCTATATAACTTTCCTCATAAACTTCTAGCCTATGTTGGTTCCTTGGTGGGTTATATACAACAGTTATTATAATGCTCTCTGACCCAGTATTTATTCAAGCAACAAGAAATTTTTTGAACTCACTTTCTATTGCAAAGTTTATTTCTTCAATCTGAAACCTTTCACTTATGAGCAGTTCTGTCCCTCCACCAATCCTCATAGATCTTTCAACCCTTAATATTCTGAAGCCCTTAGGAAAAACTGTGACACCATTTATGTCCTCAATCAACTTAGTCTCTGTAACTACTACTATATCTGCCTTACTGTTTTGACTCCTATCTTTTAATTCTACTGCTTTACCAGCTAATCCATCAGCACTTGTGTATAACAGTCTTAATGAGGCCCCATCCCCTGATCTTCTTTCATTATCTTATTTATCTCCCCTTTGTCTGGAAGAACTCTGAAATGAAAATTTTTCTTCTCTTCTTCATTTCATTCTTCATCTAACATTATAGCCTCTTGCAACAAGTTTTTCATCTTTTCAGCCTCTTCCTGTGCTCTGTATTGTCTAATAAACACCTTTTTGAAGTCTTGAAGGTCTATTAGGCTTTTATCCTCATCAATATTTCTCTACATGGGCCGTGGGGAGTGACGCATAGCTCACGCCCATTGATGCCCCCATGTGCAGGCTAGAAGTTCTCACGTGGCTTTCTCTGTTATAGAAACCAAGCCCAGAAATTGGCGGGGAAGCCGCATTGTTTTAGATACCTCCACGCCATAGGTTATGGGGGGTGTTCCCCTTCTCTGTAAACCTATTGGTGGAGGCATGACCAAGAACTATGCCCGCCACCTCTTTGTATGTGTTTGAATGACCCAAGGTAATAAAAAGGGTCAAGCAGCATGCGAGGGAGGCAGAGTATTGTTGGCGTTCATACAGATAACATAGGTTAAGGGGACGGGGGCATTGAGGCCTAGAAGAACTTTGTAGCTTCTAAATAAATTAGGTATTAAGTATCTTCGCATATCTATTATCACCTTGCACAAATTAAACCTGGCCTGAAGTGTAGAAGAATATATATTAATATCTACACGACAGTGGTGGCAGCGAAAGTACAACTCTAACATAACAGTGGAGTACGACTACGGAATATAACCGTGATATGCCGCAGGCACGACTCCCTGAATACCACATTCCCAGTCCCCTCGCTCCACCCTATTTAGTCGACTTTTGCGAAACACAGGGGGATACGAAGGAAGTATTCTTACTCCCATCTCTCAGAGTTAGTAGTACACTGATAAAATTTTCATTACTTTCTCTATTCTGTCACTGAACAGTAGAAAGGTTACAAGCACGATTTCTGGTATCTCATTACATCCACGAGCAAACAGAATAAAGACTGGATGTTAAATTATATTTTTGGAGAGAGAGAGAGAGAGAGAGAGAGAGAGAGAGAGAGAGAGAGAGAGAGAGAGAGAGAGAGAGAGAGAGAGGAGAGAGAGAGGAGAGAGAGAGAGAGAGAGAGAGACTTGTTTATGGAATACATGCTGAAGGTTTTCCACTCGACAGGCAGAGATAATCTTGCTTGATATGTGGCTAACATATTAAAACTTGCTTCCCCCTTCCCTCTTATATTGATTGTTTTGAAAAAACGTACCGACATGATCAGTAATTAACGACCACAAATATGGGCTCAGTCAAACCGTAACTGCTTTATTCTCAGATCCATCTAAAGCAATAACAATCAGCATTGGAACAAAATAAAAAGAAAGCAATCAAGAGAAGGGAAATTACAAGTATAGGGCTCTTTCCCGAGAGCACAATTAGGTACAACAAACAAAAAAGTAACTTATAAGTCGACATGTAATTGAACTAATAAGTAAGAGGGTAATACATACGGTTAAATTAAATGTAGCTTTCATAGAAAATAATAATGCTGCAATAAGTATGTTAACAGTAATGTTAATAATAAAGTACTAATAATAACACTAGATATAGTTATCGGCATTATTACCATATATGTTTTCCTTACAATTAGAATAATTAGTTCTTAACTTAGAGAACAGAGAAGTCGATATCAGTTTCCATATAGAGAGGTTAGTGTTAAGGGAAATTGCATTAAATCATTAAGTTTAGTTTATGTGTGAGCAACAAGTATTTGTCCAAAAGAAAACTATATAGTTTGCCTTTGAAAGCTGTGAAGGAGGAAGTATTTTTAAGATGCTCTGGAATATTGTTCCAGAGTGTTGGCCCTTTTATAGTGATCATCTTTGAACCTGCTTCTGTGTTTGTTCTCTGAATAAAGAGCTCACTGCTCTGTCTTGTGTTGGTTCCCCTTATATCCCTGACTGTTTTTAAATCAAATAGCCAGCTAGGATAATGATGGTCCAAAATTTTGTATACAAAAACATAAATAGCATAAGTGACCTTGTTTTCTGCCCGCAGCCACCCAAGTTTATTGAGTGCATACTTTATCTATATGGGACTCTAACAACATGTAGCTATCAAAGTGAATTCCTAGGTTTTTTATTGCCTTGCTAGGTGTACTAATATTGTCGCAAAAAATAACTGTTATGTTTTCTGGAATTTGTGCTATATGGAACCTTTAGCCAATAAACATGCATTGTGTATTACTTTTGTTAATTAACAACCCAATTTCTTGAAACTATGTTTTAATTTTTGACAGTGTTTTCTGCTCTTATGGTTAGCTCTGGGAGATTATAAATATCACCACTAAAGAGTAGTTGAGTGTCATCTGCATATTGTACGACTAGACAGTCAGAAATGAAAGAAGATAGATCATTTACGTAAATAGAGAAGAGGATAGGACCAAGTCCTGATCCCAGTGGAACACCAAATGATAAATTTTTTGGCATAGATATATTGTTGTTAAGACGTATAGACTTTTTGCGATTAGATAGATACTCTTTAAACCAGCTTCGATCAATATTTAGGTTAGTACAGTTACTTATAAGAATTTCATCGTTTACACTGTCGAAGGCTTTTGATAAGTTTAATAATACAAGCAGAGATATTTTTTTTTCATATCTATATTGTTATAGATACTATTCGTAACTTTGAGCAGTGCAGTTCCCGTAGAGAGTTTCAGTCAGAAACCATGTTGGTTAATAGATAATAGTCTATTTGACTCCAAATATGACATAAGTTTGCATGCAACAATTTTTTCTAATATTTTAGAGAAAATGGGTAGCAGGGAAATGGGACGATAGTTTGCCACATCTTCTCTGTCCCCCTTTTTATGCAGAGGTATTACATGTGATTTTTTCCAAGATTCAGGAAACTTTTTAGTAACAATGGAAGTGTTCATAATAGTTAGAATATAAGATACAATCATGGGTAGAGCATCTTTGATGAACTGAAATTGTATACCATCTGGATCATAAGAGTCAGAGTTTCTTAGGCTCTTTATGGTAAGAATTAGGGTAGCACAATCGATAGGATTTATCTTGAAGTACTCTGTTGTGTTTACATTGGAAGAATTGTCATTTAAGCAATTACTCATATTCACTGAGCTGATGTTTTCTTGTGTTTTTTCATATGTATTTTTGCCAACGTTAGCAAAATAGTTATTAAAGTTTTCCACTTTGTCTTTCAGCTCCGTAGTATTTTCATAACTTTCTGAAGTACTCTCTTCATTTGGTATCATGCTTCTTATCACTTTCCATGTTGCTGCTGTATCATGTCTAGAGGCATTAAATTGGTTTTTTGTAAGTCTTTTTTACTTACATTGATGAGAGATCTGACACGTTTCTTTTCTGTTTTATAACATTCTCGGAGAGTCATATCATATCTATTAATTTTTAGCTCTTTTTGTATTTGATTTCTGATTTGCATTGCCTCTTTGATGTCATTAGTTAGCCAGGGAGCTGAGGGGCAGGTTATTTTTCTTGTTACAATGGGCGCACAACTATCTAAGCATTCACGGATGACTTTTGTTAGAATCTCAACTTGCAAATCGGCGTTATCTGTGAATTTAATTCTATTAAGTGCATTTGTGTTGTTGATTAATGTTTCACAAAAGATATCAGGGGAGTAATTTTTTAGACACCGGAACGTCTTGAAGGGAGGCTTCCTTTTGGGCTTGTTTATGTTTAGCATAGCAATGTTCAGCTCGTGGTCTGCAACTGGGCATGGAACAACGTCCAAATAGGGTATACTTTCCACTTTATTTGTTATTATCAGATCTATTAGAGTCCTAGAATTAGGGATTATGCGGGTCGGTTTTGTCACTATTTCTGTTAACTTCACAGTGTTAACCACCCTTTTCATTTTGTTATCTGCTGAGAGAAAGTCATCATTAAAGTCACCAAGTATGTATATGGGTTTAAGGCGCACACAGATATTTCTGAATGTTTCTAGCAGATGACTGAATGAACTGGTAGTTGCTTTTGGGTGATGGTAAACACACGCTACGATGAAAGATGGAAGTTTCTGATACTGCACAGTGATCCATAAATCTTCTAGCTCTTCAGTTTTTTCTAGACCTGTGGTTATTTCTGATGCACTAAGATAATTTCTAACATAAATACAGACCCCACCCTCTTGGCCATGGTCATTGCGAAATATTTTAAAACTCTGGGATATTCACATATTTATTTTCAGTTGTAGGAGGAAGCCAAGTTTCACTTACACAGAGGATGTCTATGTTGTAGTCTTTTGTTAGCATTATTATTTCCTCAAAGTGAGCGAGAAGGGAATGAGCGTTCACATGTACTGATGTTACATTCTTACCATGCTTCATCAGGGTGGTATCCATAGTCATAGTTTGCTCTTGGAATTGTCCATGATATGTTTCGACAGTGTGATTCTGCTGGGAATTCATCATTATAGTGTGATCTAGGGTTAGCCCATGGATCCTGGTGGGTGTACCTGCCATTGGATGGGTAATGCTGATTTGAGTATGTGCCATGGTATGATCAGAGCTTCCCAAAGTTTGTATGCCTAGGTAAATGTCTAGGGTTGTAAGAACCATTTCTCCAGGAGAAGTCTCTTGTGTGTGGATGGCGATAAGAGAGGTTTGTATTGTGTCTCTTTCTGTAGTCTCGCAGATAGGGGGATCGATTCATAAGGTCTTTGCTGTTTATTTTGGTATGACTGTAGTTTGGGATATTTTGTAGATAACCCAGGTTGTGTCCATTGTTTGCCCCGGCGAAATGGCAGGACAATTGTGCCTGTAGGCCATTGATTCAGTTTGTAAGCCACATATTCAAATCTTTTCGATATCGTTATTGCGAAGGAGACCCAATTTGGTTTGCGAGAAAGCTCCTTAATCAAGACTTCTTCAGAGGGAATGCCTTGATTTGTCACTATATTATGTATCTCTCTCTCAAAGGGGTTGCCAGGAATGCGAATATATATTTGAGCTGTAACCCTTGCACTTGCATTATTGGGTATCTGTGGCTGTGGGGGAGAAGCCTTTGATGGAATGTTTAGATTAGAGACTGCTTCTATTTTGTCTTTTCTGTTTTCTTCACTGTTTTGCAGCCTATTGCTGGGTTGGTTATTTGTGCTGGATAGTGTAATTTGGTTGTCCTGGTTAGTGATAGTTGCCGTGTTGTTAGGGGTAGTGGAGATGGGCTCTATATCTTCTTCGCTGTTTTGCAACCCTTTATTGGGTTGGTTATTTGTGCTGGGAAGAATCTTGTTCTGGTTGGTGCCTGTTGTTGTGTTGCTAGGAGTAGTGGGGAAGGGCACTGTTGTTTCTTCACTATTTTGTAACCTGTTACTGAGTTGCTTATTTATGCCAGATGGTGTTTTCAGGTAGTCTTGTTGACTATCACTTTTATCAGGATCTACCTCTTCTACATTACCACTGTCACATTCGTCCTTCAATGCACTGAAGGAGTTGTGAGTAGAGACAGAAGACCTAAGGGTTGTTGATAGAAGGGACATCATCGTTGTTAGGTGACAGCACTGAATTGAGAGGTGGAAATGTTTCTAATAGCAGTTTCACCTAGGATTATCTCTTTTAAGTAGGACAATGTCTGATTCTAGCAAACCCACCTTGTGTTGTAAGGCTTTCACCTCTTCAGCATCTGCTCCCAAAATTCTCACCTTATCTGCAAGACTTTCTATCATTTGATGTAGGTCTCCTAGGTCGTGTGTTTTTTCAGACTCTATGGATTTTACAACCGAAGTTTGAGATTGATAGAGTTTCTCAAGTTCACCATTCATTGAGATATTCAGGTCACTTGCGCTAAAAGTGATTATATTTGTAATTATCTTTTTTGCTTGCTTTTTTATGATGTGTTTACCACTGTGTTGTGGAAAGAGTTCCACTACCTTTGAAAGCAATAGTTGACGTGTTTTGTACAGAGTGTCTTTTCTGATTTTTTCCAATTCCCTTCTGATGTCCTCACGTGAATATACGAACATGCTGTCCAGAGATGATATAAACACTTCGGGAAAAATATCAGTATTTACACACGGGAGGTCATAAAGGTCAACTTTTTCTGATGAGGACATTCTGGTGTGAATGGGAGTGGAACTGCAGTATGATAGGCACTGCAGGTTCACCTAAGAAAGGTCCTTTTTAGGTCGGTCTCGAGAGGTTGTGGTTGAAATCGGTAACACTGGGAGAGACACTCTCAGCGGTTTTTTAGGTGTTATAAGATTATAATGAATTTTCTTTGTATATTTATAAACACTAAATCTGTAATAATCTCTGACATAAATTTGAAGTTTTTATTTCAGTATGCTTTCGTTTTGTACTGTGAATTTAAACTGGCACTTGATAAACGCAATATTATCGGGTGCTCAATGCGTACACGTTCTCCCCCGCACAGTAAACAGTTTACTAAATAAAAACTAACTTTACTTTTTAGTCGTCGTTTTTTCATTAAATTTCAAAAGTCCATTCTCTCTCTCTCTCTCTCTCTCTCTCTCTCTCTCTCTCTCTCTCTCTCTCTCTCTCTCTCTCTCTCTCTCTTTTTCCCGGTTTCCCCCAGTAAATCTATACCCTTCTGCTGCTAACTCCAATCTGGCTAATCTAGGGTATCTTATAAAAAGCCGTATATTTTTCCCTCTATTTTCAACAGTCTAAGTGTTTAAGCTGTTAATATAAAGTAAAATCGTTAGACCTTCCGTAAAATAAAGCAACCTATATATTGTAAATAAAAAGAACCTTCATATTTACATTTACTTAGGCTAAATGAAATGAGTTATTTTTGCAACTTATAAGTTAGAAAAGTAAAGACATTTATCATAAAAAGTTAGGCTAAATAAGGTTCGATTAGTTGATAATAAGTTGCAAAACAAATAAATACTTGTTGTGGAATTTTTTGTCTGATCTTTTCAATGTATTTGTCGACCTAACAATTATCCGTAGTTTTTTAAAATACAGTTTTATATATATATATATATATATATATATATATATATATATATATATATATATATATATATATATATATATATATATATATATATATATATATATATATATATATATATATATATATATATATATATAATCATAAATTACTCTTTGATTAACTTGGGGCGCACCTGGCTACCTTTCAGAGCGCACCGGTTGAAAAACGCTGCTCTTAGATAACCGAACCTGTGAATACTGACTTTCACACAACAACGAACGTTACGGAAAAAATATTTTAACTTTATCATGTTTGGTCAGATTTGGTACGTTAGTTCATCCACAGGTAATACGAGTTCCTAATTAAAATGACTGACCTTTGGTTGTTAAAAAAAAAAAAAAATCTGAGTTTTCTATTTTCACTTCACATGGGGGTGTAAAAAAAAATTATTGTATATATATATATATATATATATATATATATATATATATATATATATATATATATATATATATATATATATATATATATATATATATATATATATATATATATATATATATATATATATATATATATATATATATATATATATATATATATATAAACAAACTTCAGTTATTGGTCGTTTCTCAACTAAGAATAACCCATACTGACCTAATATGATATTGGATTTTTTTCTTTTTGGGGAAGTAGACGTATTTGCTAATGAAATAGGGATGTCAGCTGGCTGGACTGGAGTAGGCTTGGAGAGAGTTATAAAGTCAAGGTTTGTGACTGGAATCCTTGACCGAATATCAATGAAATTACAACAAATGGTGGATACTGAATCACTGATATGGACGATTTATTAGGTAGAGCTAAGAGTCTTGACAACAGGAGCAGGTGAAAAGATAGTGGCGGTAACTAGTAAAGGATTGAATGCAGTAGACAATTGGCAAACCCTGTGACACCAGTGTGATATACTGAGAGGTAATATTCTTATCCCGTACCAATATTACATGAGACGGTGGAAATTCGAGTGGAGAATGATCGGTAAAGATTAGCAATTGATGTTACTCATTATCAGCATAGGTGATATTTATCTATGGTAGGTTGTGGTCCTGGTCGATTTGCAATCTGGAGATAGTTGAGGACAGACTGCGGAGGAGATTGCGACTGTTCTGAACAAAGTTTGTTAGAAAGGGGGTCAATTGATGAGGTACTGATGGATAACTACACTTCTTTCCAGTCACAAATTGTGAAGAATATGTTGGATAGATGGATTATAAGTCTCTTCTTCAGGGGAGCTTATTGACCTAGTGGCAATGAGATTGTGGAGAGCAACAATCGAACCATTGAGGCAAAGGCAGAAAGGGCTCTTGTAACACCTGCAGAAGCAGTATTTTGGTATAATATGTCGCCTAGGTCGGAGCAAGATAAGAAAGCAATGCCTCAGAGAGTAGTATTTCAGTATGAATGGCGACATTCGAGTCTAGTGGCAATGCTTGTTGGGAAGGAGGAAGAGGTTATGGCTATATAAGTGGCAGATGAGATTTGGGTGAAGCCTCCTGATGGGAAGTGCACATCTCAGTGGTGAAGAGGGATTGTGACAGATGTGCATTCCCAAAATAATAATTCTGTCAATAACATGCACCGGGTAGTTGGATAGTGAAGAAAGTGACATAGAAGACGGTGAGGTACCTCTACGACGATTGCAGCGAAAGAGACGGGCACTAGGGTGGAAGAGAGATTATGTCGTGGATTTTAGTAATGAAAATTAGACTGATCCAGAGATCAACGGAGGTGGTGTAAATTAGTAAAGATTGACTGTGCTTTTGGATTCTTTAATGCTTTTGTTGTATCAACCTCCTGCGAGACGTCAAGAAGAAGGGGAGTTTCCTTTCTTGATGTCGGCTACCCCCCAATTAAAGGGGGAAACAGCCAAGGTATATGTATGTATGTATGTTTTGGCTTTGTATTAACGGGTTTCATGCAATATCATCTGTCACTATATTTATACGATAGAGTGGTAACGATAAGTAGCATGATAATGGGAGTTGGGAGGTCATCTTGAGGGAGTGGGGCATGAAGGCATATTTGGTGGGTAAATAAGTGAGACGGGTGATTATTCGGAAGTCAGGTTGATTTCTGTCTGATGTTTTCCAAGTTTAATTGGTTTATTTGGTTCCTGTTTTTTTTTTTTTTTTGGTCATCTTTTATTTCTGGACCATGTTCCAGGGTGAGCAGTGAAGTGTCTGTCCATTCAATTTCTCATTTTACATACCACCATAAGGACATCAGGTGCCTAGCCTGAGATTGATCACCATCTTTAATGCTTGTGTTAATCAAAATATTGAATATGCGATACTTTATCCATAATCACAAGATGATGGCTTACTGCTTAGTCCAGACTCTAGAGTAGCTGATATATCCTTAGGAATATATATATAAGGGGTATTTTATCAAAACTATCACGTACAATATTAATTGTAGATAGTATTGAACTAAAAAACGCTATTAATTTTGTTCATAAACTCCACTGTTTCTATCATCCTTAGCGGTTACCTCAGAGGTCAAGACATTACTTGAACAATGCCCAGTTTGATTATACAGATGAAGAGTTTAAATATGTTCTTATTGACTCAAAATTTTAGTCATGGTCACACATTGCCAGCCTAAAATCATATATACATATGCTGTTTGTATGACTAATCCCATACTTCAACAGGTATAAATTCGTTCTTATATGTACACAGTTGTACAAAGTTATGCATAATCTTTTGTGAGCTGGCTAGGAAAAAAGACATTCATTTGTACATTTTCTTTAATATCTAACTTTGTTTTTCACTACTTATCAGTTATAATTTGCTAATCGACTTGCTTTTATGGCTTGCAAATTTGGAGACAGTGAAGCTATTCGTGTTTTTGACCGAATCTGGGCAAATGCCCATAGTGAGGACTACGAATTTGAAGCTATCATCATTACCTGAAAGTGGATCGCCAAGAACTGGCTGAAGTGAAAGTTGGTTTAAGGACAATTGGAAGAAGTGATATGACAATGTCCAAATGACCATTGGTTTAGGTGCACTAGAAAATATCTCCCAGGAAAGCAAAAACGTATATTGCAGAATCGTCTGGGAAGCAAGAAAGGAGCACTAAAAATGCTGTGCAAGAAATCAGTGAGTGCTGAGGGAAGATTGTGAATCGGTAGTGGCTTGTTGTTATGACTTGCAACTAAGAATTAACAGATTTCAGTTCCAAAGGTCTATAAAAACCGCCTTAACCTGTGGAAATCGCCATTGGTTCAGTGACTTCGTCTCAATGGAAGGAAGAAGACTTTCTTCACATCTGCCCAGGTGACAATTACTTTGGACTATTCATCATCGTCATTTTCAAAATAACAGGATGCGGGTATCGAGTGCTTAAAAAAAGTGAAAACTAAACAATAGCTAGTGGGAGAAAGTGAAGACACCAAATGTTACCTAAAAGTGTGTCGGGATTCAAGTTGCATCATTATTTTTCTGTGCATCGCTATGAAGTACATCTTGTGGATAATGAAGAGAGAGGAACATAGATGAATTAGAGCTTAATTTTACTAAATTTTAGCAGGAAGAGGTGGTTCCGTCCTTAAAGATCTATATCTTGAATATTTTTTTTTCCTCAACAGTGTTCCATGATTTCGTGCAAAGGAGACACAAAATCATATACTGTACTGTGTATCCTTTACGAGGGATGAGTGCGAGATATGTGCGAGGAATCCACACTATATACTAAGACCGTGATAGATCATCTGTTGTGTCATCAACATTTTAATGTAATATATTGTTCTGTACTACTACATATTGTTCTTTTACCCCCCTAGCAAAGGATATATCCACCCTGTATACAAGGAAGCACAGTATGCTATAACAGTAGACATAAACCGCTTCACAGTACCCTCTCAAGCCTCATGCAAAGAAACCTGTGAATTATTGAGGTCCTAAATATAATCAAGACTATAAAAGGCTTAGTTTAAATTTTCCTCCCAATTTTTATGTACGTTAAGGAATGTGAAATCTGACATGTAATTTTTAAGACAAGCTCTTGTGCCAGAGAACTTGGAAAATTAATGCCTCATTAATATTCCTGAATTATATGTATATTGTACAGCATTTTATTATTGTAACACAGACATTATAGATACTGAATTAATTTGTACAGTACTGTACTTTATTACATAATTTTCTGCACTAGTTGACTATATTTTCTTCTTCATTTAAAGATAACAAGATCTCATATCTTTCTTCTTATAAATCCTGCCAAGACAGTGAAACTTCTAATAAACACTAATTTACAGTGAGTGACCATGGAAGCAGCTACAGTGTAACTGGTGAATTCTTTAGAGATTATGGATTTACAATATTTTTCCAAGTGTGTCCCTAAATTCAATAATGCCTCGATAGCATACTGACAATACCAATAAAATCTCATAACAATAATTTATGCAAATATCCGAAACTGTTTACCAGAAATCATTGCGAACAAAGATTTTCTTACACTATTATGCTTCCAGATATAGTTACTTTATAATTATTGTTATGTGCATGCTTTTCATAAGATCTCAGTGAGTCTAACAATAGTTACAACGCTCCAACTTATAAAATACAACTTCAATTATTTTTTTTTCTTATCTTTAATTTATCCAAACTTTTCTTTTTGGTGTCTACAGACAGTCCTTTGTACCCAGGACTTCTTTGATGATTGGGATGGCACCTTAGGTGATACTTTATTTTGGAATTACATGGGACTTTTCAGACCGTTATCCTTTAATTAGAAATACATATGGAAAAGCTTGAATATCCATATCCAAACCAAATTCACTAAGACTCCAGAAGCAAATAATAGAAATACGATACCCATGTTCTGATGTCTATTAATGTTTGTAACAATATACAGTATCTTCTACTGAATATGTTCCTAAAGGCTAAATACATGTACGAAAAAAAAAAAAAAAAAAAGTGGACGCAGCAATATTGGAGTTGGGGGATTAAGTCTGGATGCCCTTGCTTATGCCCTGGAGTGGGATCAAACTTTCATTAGTCACCTTCAAGAACGTGCAATGTTCCATGCATTTCTTATTCCGTAAGACGTGAATAACTGTTGACATATCCTTTGAGGTGAGATATAGATGACAAAGGTAGAAAATACCTCTGGTAATACCAGCAGGATGCAGTAGGAAGGTTCTTGTTGCCATCCCATACCCATTTTTGAGAATTTCCCTTGGGAAAGGAGTCTAAAATAAAATAATTCCGTGTAATACAGATGTTCCCCTACTTACGAACAACCGAGTTACAAACATTAGCAGATATGAACAAAGACTTACCCATGTATTAATGTATTACTGCACTTCAGTATTATTACTGCATTAAAATTCATTAATACTGTAAAAAAAAATACTCTATGTTTTATGTAGTAGATAAGTGCATTTGGCTAAGTACTGTACAGTACTGCATATATACTATACAGTACTTTTTTTTTACATAAACATAAGTTTCAAACACTCCTACATAAGAATGGAGTTTTGAAACTTAACTTGCTCGTAAGCAGGGGTGTGTCTGTATAAGGAGTGAGTATCAATCCAGTCACAATGATGACAAAGACACAAATGGATTACTAATATCCATGTTTATGGCACAGGGAGAATACAAACTTTGACCCTTTTTGCAAATCGGTAGTGGTAGCGCCTGGCCCAGAGTTGAAGTAATTTTCACCGTCTCATGTTATTAACAATTCATTTGGGTAATGAACTGAGGGGGTCAGTGATTTCCTATAGGTCTACCTGATTATGCAGTCTTGCCTGGAGACCACTGGGTCCATGCGGAGAGGGGGCTTGGCTCCAGCTATATGGTAGGCATATAGTCGGGCTTAGTAATATCATTGTCCCTTGCCTCTGCCATTCATTAGAGATCTGTAATCTTTAACAAAGATGGTCGTATAGGTACTATGTCCCAAAGAAAAATCTTAATTTACAAACAAGGATTTATCAAAGAGTGATAGTACTTGTGAATTTAATGAGTCTTCTGATGTCTATTACTGTTTGTAACAATATACAGTATCTCCAATTCAATGTGTTCCTAAAGGCTAAATACATGTAATAAGACATCAAAAGGAATCATTTCTAAAAAAAAAAAATAAATAACTAAATGTTATATTTCTGTACATTATATGGTGGTCCATCGTATCAAATCGACTTTTATCACTCGCCGATTCGTCACCAAGTATTTAATTTCATAAAATAGATCAAGTATATCCACATAAAAAATAAAAAGGTTAGGTGAAAAGAAATGTACACGATATATATTCATTCTGAGACCAGGATAATAGGTGACATATGAGCAAATAATCAAAAAATTAAGGGATGAAAAAGAAGACCAATTCACTTGATAATTAACATTCAGTTATACAGCTGTATTTACAAAACTATATCAAGCTATACCAAGTGAAGAAGATTCTACTATACAAATTTCTATAGATCACGATATGCAAAGATAGTCATCCCAGTAAGATAAGTTTTTTTAACCTTGTACTTGAAATGACATCTTTTGTTAAAGGCATGATGAATATACAGTACCTGAGAACTTATATAAAAACAAATCTAACAATCACATTCATCAGGTCACACTCAAAAGGCATTTGTTTTTCTGTCTTATCCTCTTTACTAATGCAGTCATACCTTCCAGTTTCAGAATCCATGCAATGACGGCCAAGACATAACCACTGCTGTGCCAAGAGAAGAAATCTGGTCTATGCAAACAGATTCTTTTTATGTGATTTGGGTACACTGACAAATATAATCTTATATTCAACCATCACATGGTGGGAGCCTAAGCGATATTCAAACGGAAGTAGTCATCAAATGTATGGACTGCCCAAGAAGTAAATGGAAAAAAATTATGAAAGTGATGTCTACATAGAAGCTATTTTGCTCTGGATAATATCCAGTTATGTGTTTTAATCTTTACAAAACAAAATTTATAATAGGCATTTAAAAAAATTATAAAATTACAAATTTAGCTGGCACTAATATCCATTAGTTATGATACCAGTATTTTTTCCATTCCAGTATGCAATATTAAGAAATGGCAACTCTTGAAGCCCATCTTCATTCAACATACATTTGCCAGCCTTTGGAAAATCTCAAGTTAACATAAAGCAATTTCAATAAGCCTATGAACATCAAAGTAAGGATATGATTTTAGAAATAATTTGTACATCACAATTCCATATCTCTCACAATACAACTTGTCAGGATGCTAAAACAGACAGGAAATAGAAATCTTCCGAAGAGGATCTCATGGCTTATAAATATACTAGATTCAGTACAGATGATACAAATGATTAGAGTAACAAATAAGAAATGATGTTTCAAAGAGCTTTTCACTGTCTATCTCTGCTTGCCTAGCTCTTCTAGCACCCTGGCTTTGTGTTAACAGTAAATTAATACAATGCAACAATATGAAAGATATGATTAGTCACACCAAAGAACACATTTCAAACAGTGACTAGCAATAACAAAATAAGAGACCAATCCTATGCTCAGTCCAGCACGGATCAGTCCATTGCAGATTGCATTTCCTTGACCCGTTATCAGAGTCAAACACATTCCCTTTAAAGAGAATAAGTGACTCTCAAGCTGTCAAGATGTGGTTGCATCAGATCAATAATGCATGTTATTCAAAAATCATTCTCATCTTGTCTATCAACAAATATTTAACACTACTTGATCACTATTTTTTCCTATCAGTTAAATCACAGTTAGCACAAAAATAATTGAGTTTTCATATTCACTGGCTTAGGTTGTAGATCCTTCTCAACTAAGCCTCTGAAACAGTGCCCCTCTTACTATACAAGTTATCACACCAGACGCTGGAATGTACTTAAAAACGTAAGGAGAGCTTGGGCTAATTAAGAAGAATGAAACAGAAGGTAACTAAAACCACAAATCATATGATGAATACTGGTACATTATCGAAATCACTATCATATTCGATAGCATATTTTTATTTGTTTTGGAAATAAAAAGCGTATTAATAACAATAAACACTGGTCTAAGATGACACTGATAAGAGGGAAAACTTTATTAACAAGTTAATGCTATATGCTAGCAAGGCATTCCTGTAGATGTGCTTTGTGAACCAGGCGATGAATCTGGCGTGGTCTCTTTCGCAGAGGAACTAGAGTGATTAACATGATTGCATACCTGACTCCCTCCATCCATGTCCTTCCCAGTTTTACCAGCACTACTGGTACAATCTACTTTATCACCTTCCTTGGTTAAACTAGTTGTCTGCACAGAGTCAGGCACGGGAAGGGTCGATGTACTCTCCTCTTTCTCAACTGTTGACGTTGGAGATCCTGCTTTATCACAATTGTCATCAACATCCTGACACGTAAAACTCTGAAGAGATTTAAAAGCTATACTATTTACTACTGATGTACCACTAATGCCTTTGGTGACTGGAATACCAGAGTTATGATTTGAATATTTATTTGAATCAGTGTGAGGTGTGCCCATGAACAAATTTGCCCTCGAAGTCTTCCTTATTCTTGAGCGCACTGGTCCTCCCGCTTGCACACCAGTTGCACCTTTGAGTTCTTTCTCTGTTTCTCCTTGGGCACCTTCATGTTCTTTATCCGAGGTAGAATTTCCCAGGTGAGATTTCACTGAGGTTGGTCTACTGCTGGGATTAAGAAGACTGGAAGAGAGATGAAATCTCTCCAGTCCAGGAAGAGGAGTCATTTTTCGAAACTCTTCCTTCAAAAGTTGAAAGCTTTTCTGAAAATAAAGGAAGATTATGTCTACTGATATCTTACAACACATTATGGAAAAAGTGAAGGTTTAAAAAAGCTTATTTCTCTCATACTAAACCTAATTTATAATAATAATTGCCAGGTGAAATACGAACTTAGGATAGGAAATATAAAGTAAATTACAAGCAATAAAATCAAGAGGTCAATCAACGCTGCATACATGTATAAACTAAGGCCTAAGTTTTACTAGATGCAATCAACCAATATAATCCATTTACATAAAGGATATGGAGAAGTTTTATTATAAAAGGGAGATCAGCAACAGGAAAATTAAAGTAAATGCAGTACCTCAGTTTCAATGCAAGTGCGAATTTAAATGTGAAAAAGTCTTAAGAGGCGACTTTATGCTTTTCTATTCTCTTCTCTATCTTCCCAGAAACCAATTAATAAATCTAAGGCAAACTTGTATTCTATACTAGTGTACAAACAGTAAGTAAAATTATTAATAACAAGTAGTTTGGTGTCTTTTTACTGTAATGAACACTGAATGTATGACCAACTTGCTTAAATGCTGTACAATATATCTAACCCTTCATATTCAATATCCATCTTACAACCAGTTCAGGTTATGACTTTCTAATCAGAGCCTAACCCAGGTGTAAGAGGGCACATAACAGTAAGGTGAATTATGACAGAAGAGAGAGTATAGCAATCCTTAAACGTACTTCGTTTTAAAGACAAAGGATCAATAATTAAATTCAAAGCAAATCCTTTCTTTACTTACACAAATCATTTAACTTCTCCACTTACACAATTAAAATGGAAAGCATAACTCTATAGATTTTAGTGCCTGTTACAAAACATTTACCTTTAAACCAACTGTGTTATGAGCAATATTTTTGCCTGCACGACGATTTTCACTGAGTGTTTCCATATCAGCAATCCAGCCTTCGATTTGTTCCAGGATTTCTTTGTGCTTTAGCCAAAAGTGACGTTCAATTACCTACATGAAATATAGAAAGGTAAACTAATGAAGTCTTATAATTATATCAAGTACAGTGATCTACTGGCCCAATATATCAACATTTAAAAGTGTACTTTAGGTTCCATGACCCATTCCAGAGATAATATATGAAAGATAATATTACGGATATGTGGCAATGCAAATTTGTATTCACATGGACGAACTTAAAGCAAAACTATAAAAAAAATAATGATAATACACAGTTCCAGGTTAGGTGGGGAGGGGGGAATTCCATCCATGTATATAGTCGTGCGTGTTGTATGAGGAGACTTAAAGGTTAGAGGTCTCTATAGAAAGGCAGCGCCAAAGGACAGTGATAGCCCAGAGCCCGACTATATAGCTACAATAATTCAAGGGCTCAAGCCCCCTCCCTCCTCAAGTAGACCTAGCAATCTCCAAGCATTGGCAAAAAGAATTAGATTTATAGCATATCACCAAATTCATTACACAAGTTAAAAGAATAGGAGACAGTGAAAGCTAATCCAACCCCAGGCCAGGGAAAATGGATAGCGGGGATGACAAATCCTTCCTCTCATATTTCTAGTTTTGTAGTAAATCATCTGAAAATAGCTGTGGCCACCCTTCTAGCTTCAATGAATTAGGGTATCATATGTGAAAAAATAATAACCAATAATAGTGATTTTTTTTACAAAACTGTCCAGTACCAATTGGAGGAGTCTTGAATACAGCTGCAAGAAAGAAATTGAAGTAATAGAGATGAAGTGCTTCAAATGGTTCTTCAAAATGAGTGAGCGAGAAATTAGCAAGTATAAAAATACAAAAAAGTAAATGGAAAATAGGTAACAGACACAGTTAGTTTGCTTTAGACACCTAGAAAGAATAGCTTATGAAAGAACGCTACCATTACAAGAAATCAGAACCAGCAATAGGCAAAGGGAGTGCGTGAGGCTTTGATATTCAATAATGAAAAAGAGTACAGGAAATGGAAAGAATTGGTGTGCAGTGATATTAAATTTACAATGGCAAACAACAGTGAATGACATGAAGCTCAGATGAAGGGAATAGAGTACCCTGAGGACAGTGAGATTTGGACTGACAATTACTTAGGCCAATGCTTGCCTTTCTTTAATCTTTCATGATGTGTATCTTCATTACTGAGTGAACAAATATGATTAGTATTTGCTAGTGATCAGTCTGCTATTGCTATATTTGTGTATTTCCTTCGATGTTGCTATCCAGCTGATTTAGGCAGCAAGCAGAGATTCATAACATTATATTCCATTGGGGGACAAGAATACCTACTCTGTGTTCCTCTATGGGTCGTAAGTCAACAGAGTAGGGGCAAAGGTACTGGGAATCCCCACCTTTGTATATTCCTCCCACATAGAGTCAAGTTTTTTGCTTTGACTCAGCCATCTCCCTTATAAGCAGGATTATTTCTTTTGCATATAGATTATTACCTCCTTAAAACATGGCGAAGGACTGCGAAGCTGATTTAGCATTGCCCATCGAACAGTTGCAGCCCGAATATTGGCATCATACTCTCGTGAATTTTGCATGGCTGCAGGGGTACCCCTAGATCTTTCATAGCCTGGTTCATTGAAATAGGGTTCACTCACAAAGATCAAAGACTGAATGGATACCAGCACCTGTGATCATTGTAAAAAATACCAGATTACTATTCAGTTCTCATCCTCAAACAATCACAGAGATATTGTGATTCTATGTAAAAATTTATTATTAAATATTCATAAATAATACTACGTACAAATCATGCAACCAATATTTCTCTTCATATAGCTAAACACGTCAACTGACTATCGTCATAATCTGCTTGAGATACTTTACACAAAGAAATATATCATTAAATCAATTACCAATTCTGACTTACTGTTATTGACTTACCTGTAGAAGAGACGAAGTCTGTGGGTTCCATTTCTCCTCAGGTCTGCCATGCCAGGTATTTAGAATACTGAGGCATACCTTTCCATCTTGATAGAGGTTGGGATTGAAACGTACCTGCCGATGATACTGGAGTTTAAAAAATCATATTCTCTTGCTAAGCAAAATGCAAAAATGAAAAGTATTATTCATGCAGGAGCTAAAGCAAAATTCTACAAGATGACTTATTACTGTCAGCCCTTTAATAATGATAATTTTCAAACTTTACCTAAAATGTTCAGGTAACAAGAAACGCCAATGCTATAAATGTAAGCATAGTACTGTATGACAAACGGTATTAATAATTAAATTATAGAGTACAGTATAAGGCTTAAAACTACACAGATAATAATGTACATTAGTATCTGACGAATGGTAAGTGGCATCAACGTCATACCTCAACTACACAAAATCTTTTTGGTGCCATAAACGAGCTTCCTATTCATATTTAAAGTAATATAATTTCCTTGCATCAAAGTGAATATACAAATTACATTTAAGTCTAATAACAAATATATTACATGAAACAATAGGTGTGTGCGAATTCAATTAGAGAGCACGAGTCGGGAAGCAACTAACAAGGGGTAAATCCCACCGTAAGGTATTAGGAAGGGCATCATCCAGCCTTATTAACTAGGCTCCAACATGTCTGTGTCAACCTCCACTTGAATGGAGACTACTTGTGACACATTTAGCAGTGCAGCGTAAAGATAATGAAAATTGTAACTGCCGAATTTAATCCAGTCAAGTTCTCTATCTCATCATTTATCCTCACAATCCAGTCATAATAAATGGTGAGATTATTGTGCATCTTACTGCTATCTTTCTGAACATTTCTATTACTTTTATTTATTTTTTCTAGTAACAATAATTATCTAAATAATGGAAAATAGAATGAACAGGGGAAACTTTTTGCTGTAGAAAAAAAAAAGGCAGCGATGACGAATTGAAAAAATAAACAAAATACAACAAATTACAGCTAAAAATGTAATATTACATCACTCACTTTACCTCTTTGCTTGAATCCACAACTGAAAAAAAGCTATATACCACCCTCACTGCATTCAGGATGTTTAGCAGAAGAATAAGCCCAATGTCCAAGACTCAGTCTAAGCTGAAGTCATACAGTAAAGTCCAATGACCAATAAGAGTATGTAATATAACTCACCCGGCCTTCTCCAGTTGTTTGTAAATTAATATGTAAGGGAGAAGTAGGATAATCCACAGGAAAATATACATCAAATTCAAAACAGCCATTGGCATATGGTGTATCCTCTGGCCCAGTAATAAGCACCTGCAATTTAAACGATCGATATATTTACACATTTATTAAGATATGAACACAGTTTTTAATGGTCTTAAAGATGTACACGATATATATATATATATATATATATATATATATATATATATATATATATATATATATATATATAGTGTTCTCCCAGTTATTCGCGTTTCTTGGTTCGCGTTCTCACTGTATCGCGTTTTTTTTTCGGATAAATTATTATTTTATTTCATGGGTATATGCAAAAATATTAAAATATTGAAAAAAAAATTCTAAATATTTTCCTTCTTTTTTTTTTAATTGAAAAAAACATATTTCATTATCTAATTGATAAAAAAAAAATTATTCCCCAGCCTACAAATAATAAAACAGTAAAAAATAATAAAAAACATAAATATAGATATAGATACGTTTATTGACCACCTCTTGAAAAGTACAGTATAATCTTTACAAACGGAATATTTGGTCCAAATTACAATGAATAAATAAAAAAGAAATTTGTACAATCATCAAATAAGTAAATGAATTTTAAATTAATATACATGGTACTAATAATTGAATGATATACGTACGTACAGTATAACTCACAGTATTGCATCATGGGAAATAGTGTTCGATAGCGTACAATGTATTGGGGTCGCAGCTACGTGAGCAAGCATATATATTTATATTTCCAGTAGTTTCATGATTTTATTGATAAAAAAAAAAACACATTTATTAGCCTAAGAATAATAAAACAGTAAAAAATAGTAAAAAACATAAATACTAACAGTATTGCAACATGTAAAATACGATACCGCTATCAGCGTTTTGGACAAAGACTCGTTCAGTCTAACTCACGTGTGCGCCGTTCACATTGTGCTTATTAAACGTTTTGCTTGTGTTTGATAGCGTACAATGTATTGAGGTCGCAACTACGTGAGCTAGCATATATATTTATATTTCAAGTAGTTTCATGATTATATTGATAAAAAAAAAATGTATTTCCTAGCCTAAGAATAATAAAAGAGTAAAAAATAGTAAAAAACATAAATACTAACAGTATTGCAACATGTAAAATACGATACCGCTATCAGCGTTTCGGACAAAGGCTTCCACCATCTTCCATTGGCTCGCCTCACTCGTGTGCGCCATTCACGTTGTGCTTATTATTATTAATATGTTTTGCTTGTGATTTTTTTACTCGCATATTTTAACCTTTGCAATGCCTCCCAAGCATCCTTCATCTTCTAAGGCTTCTTGTAGTGAGCCTAAGCGGCAAAGGAAAATGTTAACCATTGCAGATAAAGTGAAACTCTTAGATATGTTGAAAGAAGGAAAAAAGTTTGTGGATGTCGGCCGCTATTTTACGTAAACGTAAAAATTATTGTAAAATACTGTACCTATGTATGTCAAGTCATCATCACCTCATTCACGGTAAGTTTTCCTATCACTTTTATAAAAAATTACGTTGCTTGCTGTTATTTATAATGCAAAGGGTGTTTTTTTAACAGTACAGGGAGGGTTTACACAGTGTAAGCGTAAAAATACATTAAAATATCTATGTACATATAGGCCGATCCTGCTCCGCAGATTTCCTGGTTCGCGCTGGGTCCCGGAACCAAACTACCGCGATAAGGGAG
Source organism: Halocaridina rubra (assembly GCA_037179515.1). Taxonomy (NCBI): domain Eukaryota; kingdom Metazoa; phylum Arthropoda; class Malacostraca; order Decapoda; family Atyidae; genus Halocaridina; species Halocaridina rubra. Next base: position 174,638 of record JAXCGZ010018869.1, on the reverse strand, counting down.
GTAACACTGTGTGTATATATATATATATATATATATATATATATATATATATATATATATATATATATATATATATATATATATATATATATATATTATATATATATATATATATAAGAACAAAAAGACATTCAGATAGAATGCCCTCATTCCTAGTATAGCAGTTAAGCTGTAAGGTCTGATTTTCTTTTAGACCTTCAGTGGTGTAGTTGATTGTGCCTTGGCACAGTAATTATGTGTATTAGGTTCGAGTCAAGGTCAGGGGTAAAATATGATTCAAGCGCACACACACTCACACACATATATATATATATATATATATATATATATATATATATATATATATATATATATATATATATATATATATATATATATATATATATATATATATATATATACACTGTATATACAAACTGCTGTCTCACGAGACACGTGAATTTTGTAAATGTGAATGGAGATGGCTACTTAAAAAAATTTAAAGAAATTTATTTTGAGATCCTTAGTACTCTGTCCTTTCAAGTGTATTATGTATCTTCAGAGGAATCTGATTTATACAAACAGAAAACAGGAATAAAGAGAAAAATTAGAAACACTATAAAGGAAATCTGTTAATTGACCAAAACAATACAGGTAGAGAGTTTTTGTTTACACTGTGGACAAGGCAAGGTGTGAAACCCTGTATATGAGATACGGTCAAGAGTGGGAGGAGACTGGAAAAATATTAAATTTTTCAAAAGATAGCAACAATAAACAAATCAAACTAACTTTAGCAATAAAAATAAAAATAAAAATAATAATAATAATAATTACAATTATAATAATATTCAAAATTATATTTGTTATTATTATTATTATTGTTAGTACAATTATTATTATTATTTTTATTACTATTGTTAAAGTTAGTGTGATTTGTTTATTGTTACTATCTTTTGAAAATTTAATTTGTTTCCCGTCTCCTTCCACTACTGACCGTATTTCAAATACCTGGTTTCACACCTTGCCTTGCCCACGACATAAAAACTTTCTACCTGTATTGTTTTGGTCAATTAACTAATTTCCTTTCTTGAGTTGCTAATTTTTATTTTTATTCCTGTTTTCTGTATGTAGAATAAATATAATATAAATATATATATAAACCAGATTCCTCTAAAGATTAATAATACACTTGAAAGTACGAAGTACTAAGAATCTCAAAAATTTCTTTCAGTTTCCTTACCTAGTCATATCCATTCATATATATATATATATATATATATATATATATATATATATATATATATATATATATATATATATATATAGTGTTGCCTCACTTATCGCGGTAGTTCGGTTCCGGGACCCGGCGCGAACCAGGAAATCCGCGAAGTAGGATCCACCTATATGTACATAGATATTTTATTATATTTTTACGTTTATACTGTATAAACCCTCCCTGCACTGTTAAAAAAACGCCCTTTACATTATAAATAAGAGCAAGCAACGTAAAGTTTTATGAAAGTGATAGATAAAATTACGGTGAATGAGGTGATAATGACGTGACATACATACTCGTTTACAATTATTTTTTTCGTTTACGTACTGTATAAACCCTCCCTGCACTGTTAAAAAAAATACCCTTAACATTATAGATAACAGCAAGCAACGTAAATTTTTATGAAAGTGATAGGAAAACTTACCGTGAATGTGATGATGACGTGATATACATACTCATTTACAATTATTTTTTCGTTTACGTACTGTATAAACCCTCCCTGCACTGTTAAAAAAACACCCTTTACATTATAAATACCAGCAAGCAACGTAAATTTTTATGAAAGTGATAGATAAAATTAAGGTGAATGAGGTGAAAATGACGTGACATACATACTCATTTACAATTATTTTTTCGTTTACATACTGTATAAACCCTCCCTGCACTGTTAAAAAAACACCCTTTACATTATAAATAACAGCAAGCAACATGAATTTTTTATGAAAGTGATAGATAAAATTACGGTGCATGAGGTGATAATGACGTGACATACATACTCATTTACAATTATTTTTTCGTTTACGTACTGTATAAACCCTCCCTGCACTGTTAAAAAAACACCCTTTACATTATAAATAACAGCAAGCAACGTAAATTTTTATGAAAGTGATAGATAAAATTAAGGTGAATTAGGTGATAATGACGTGACATACATACTCATTTACAATTATTTTTTCGTTTACGTACTGTATAAACCCTCCCTGCACTGTTAAAAAAACACCCTTTACATTATAAATAACAGCAAGCAACGTAAATTTTTATGAAAGTGATAGATAAAACTACGATGAATGAGGTGATGATGACGTGACACATACTCATTTACAATTATTTTTTCGTTTACGAACTGTATAAACCCTCCCTGCACTGTTAAAAAAAACACCCTTTACATTATAAATAACAGCACGCAACATAAATTTTTATGAAAGTGATAGATAAAATTACGGTGAATGAGGTGATGATGACGTGACATACATTTGTACATGATAGGTAAACTTACCGTGAATGAGGTGATGATCATCAATCTCCACCCCGGAGGAAATTATTTCGCAGCCAATAAAAGCTTTACGGCTGCTTTTTGGGGGAGAAGAACATGGTAATGGGGAGTTGCTGTTGTTGTTTCTTCATTTGTTGGAACATGGCATGGTAAGGAGTCATGGCATCGTCGAGAAAATTACAGAAGGTCACCGAACGAACCATATTTTCGTCATGTTCCTGCGAGAGTTGTTGGAGTGCTTTGTAATGTTCATACATGGCTGCCAAACGTTCGAGTGTAAGGCCAGGTTCTTCAGCTGGTTTGTGCGATTCCTCAAGTTCTTCCTCTTCTTCGCTCGCTGATTTCGTCATTTCATCCAAGTCTTCATCACTCAAAGGCTGCGAGTGGCAGTCAATCAGTTCATTCACATCTTCGGGAGTCATATCTTTAAAGCCTTCTCCTCCTAGCAATGCAGCCAACTTCACAGCTTTCGCAACTGCCGCCTTCTGCACCTCGACAGGAGCAAATCCCTTGTAGTCATGGATGATTTCGGGCCACAATTTCTTCCAGCTGGAATTGATTGTGGCCGACTTCATCTCTTTGATTGCTTTCTTAATATTTATTAGGCATGTGGCAATCGTGTAATTACGCCAGTAAGTCTTCAATGAGAAGTCTTTGTCCGAATCCATGGAATCAACTAGGTTCGCCAGGGCATTTCGTGTGTATAGGGCCTTGAACGCATGAATTACGCCTTGATCCATAGGCTGAATCAGTGACGTCGTATTCGGTGGCAGGAATTCAACTTGAACACCGTCATATTGGAGCTTGGTTGCGTGGCCACCAGCATTATCCATCAAAAGAAGGACATTAAATTCAAGGCCTTTTTCCATAAGATAAAGTTTTACCTGAGGGATAAAGCATTGGTGAAACCAGTCCAATGTGAGGCTTTTCGTGATCCAGGCCTTGGGGTTATGCATCCAATACACTGGCAGCAGATTCTTATTCTTGTTCTTCAAAGCCCTAGGGTTCTTTGACTTGTAGATAAGCCCGGGCTTTAACATGAAGCCCACAGCATGCCCGCACATGATGAGGGTAACGCGATCTTTGTGCGCTTTAAATCCCGGGGCTTTAGCTTCTTCCTTGAAGAGAAAAGTGCGAGATGGCATTCTCTTCCAAAATAATCCAGTCTCATCCATGTTGAAGACTTGCTCAGGAACATATTCCCCTTCGGCGATAATTTTCTTGAAGTCATTCTTGACGTAATTTTCTGCGGCAGCTGTATCTGCAGAGGCAGCCTCGCCATAAACTAAAACGCTTTTTAGGCCATAGCGTTTTTGAAGTTTGAAAAACCATCCCCTGCTAGCAACGAACGGTTGTATCCTCGATGGAGAATCGCTGGAGGGTCCTGGTTGTGGGTCGTCGATATCTTCTTCTCTCCCCTCCTCTCCACGGTCGCCACTGTCGTCATCGGGTTCATTTGCAGCGAATGTCTCGTACAGCTTCTTCGCCTTTGTTTGTATGATATTGGTGTCTAAGCTGATGTTTTTCTTTCTGCAATCAGCAATCCACAGGGCCAAAGCAGCTTCCATGCGCACTACTGCCTTATTGCGGGGTGATACGAGCCTCTTCGCCGATTTATTAAAAGAAATGCTCGCTGTTTTCCTGATCTTTGCCTAGTCCTATTTTATGTAACGCTCAGTAGATTCATTGAGGCCAAAATCCACAAACCTTTTTCCTTCTTTCAACATATCTAAGAGTTTCACTTTATCTACAATGGTTAACATTTTCCTTTGCCGCTTAGGCTTACTACAAGAAACCTTAGAAGATGAAGGATGCTTGGGAGGCATTGCTTAGGTTAAAATATGCGAGTAAAAAAAATCACAAGCAAAACGTATTAATAAGCACAACGAGAACGGCGCACACGAGAGTTAGACTGAGCGAGTGAGGCGGCACATTGGATATTGGAGGGAAAAGCAAACTGCAATGACAAAGCCAATCAGACCCCATGATACGGAAAATATTGAAAAACAATTCTGTGATTCGTTGTCTCCCGACCTTTCAGCCAATAGCATTCCATGAACTATCTCACGTAGGTGAGAGCCTTTTCGTTTCCGAAACGTTGATAGCGGTATCGTATCTTACATGGTGAAATACTGTTAGTACTTTATGTTTTTTTATTACTTTTTACGGTTTTATTATTCTTAGGCTGGGAAATACTTGTTTTATCAATAAAATAATGAAAATTTTAATATTCACTAGGTCACGTGGGTGAGAGCCTTTTCGTTTTCCGAAACGTTGATAGCGGTATCGTATTTTACATGGTGAAAGTACTTTTAGTACTTTATGTTTTTTTTTTATTATTTTTTACTGTTTTATTTATTCTTAGGCTAGGAAATACTTGTTGTATCAATAAAATAATGAAAATTTTAATATTCGCTAGGTCACGTAGGTGAGAGCCTTTGCGTTTTCCGAAACACTGATACCGGTATCGTATTTTACGTGGTGCAATACTGTTTACTATTTTTTACTGTTTTATTATTCTTAGGCTAAGAAATACGTTTTTTTTATCAATAAAATCATGAAACTACTGGAAATATAAATATATATGCTAGCTCACGTAGCTGTGACCCCAATACATTGTACGCTATCGGACACTGTTTCGCATGATGCAATACCCTGTACTGTGAGTTATACTGTACGTACGTATATCTAAATTTATGTTTTTTACTATTTTTTTACTGTTTTATTAATCGTAGGCTGGGAAATAATGTTTTTTTATCAATTAAATAATGAAAATGTTTTTTTCAATAAAAAAAATGAAAATACCGAAAAAATTTAGTTTTCAATATTTTAATATTTTTGCGTATACACATATTAAAAAAAAAAAAAAAAAAAAAAAAAAAAAAAAAAAAAAAAAAAAAAAAAACGTGATAGAGTGAGAACGCGAACCAAGAAGCGTGAATAACCGGGGTAACACTATATATATATATATATATATATATATATATATATATATATATATATATATATATATATATATATATATATATATATACACAATTAATAACACAGTATAGATGGTATTCTGCAAAGAATGAAAAAGCCAAAACAAAACGGATGTCTTACCTTCATGATATCTAACCTATCAACATCAGTACGAACGAATACTGACGAGGAGTAGGATAATGGAAGGGAAGTGGAGAGCGTGACTGCTTCCTGAGCTAGACGTTTCATTCTGCGAGGAATACACATATCCCCTGCCCCTCTGACTAAACCTTCATAATGATGAGAGACCACAAACCTTATCCCTCGCTCGGCATCTTCAACTACCATTTCGTAAGCATCTTTGAAAATAAAACCTTTATTTCAAAGAACATCCCTGATTTACAAAAACTACAGGTGAACAGGGCAAACTTATTATCAAATGAGGGATTATTAAAGAATTTTTTATGAGCAAAAGATAAAATGGATTAAGAAACATATAATCATAAAAGATGTCAAAAAAATTTTTTCTTCATTACTAAGAACCTGTCCTATAATTCATATCTGATTTGTACCATTTAAAGAATGTGACATATCTCTAACTTGTTTTGAAGACTTTAAAACAGTAAAATATATCTATAAAGGTATAATTTTCTGTAAAATGTATAAATATTGATAAAAACTATAAAATTTTGGGACTAATGAAGTAATCTATAGAATTTATATGTAGTATCATCAACAATGAAACCCTTCCCACTATATCCTAATTCTTTATATATTTTTCTAATCTTATGAAAATAGCTCATAAAAAATGCAAAGGTGAAGACAAGAGTGTAATAATTACTGATAAAAAGCTCAAAACTTATCAAAATTTGATGGTGGCAAAGACAAAGCCACTATAGTCCGTGAGATGTATTAATTACCTATTTCATCCATATTTTATATAGCCTTGGTAATTTAAAGAAAAAGATCCAAATAAATGTACAAGTGCTGGCAAAATAGAGCCTGACCACAAATAATTGTTACATATATCGTTAAAAACGTTCAAAGCTAATGTGTTTGTTACTTAGACACACTATGGAATAAGAGCAACGAAACTACAGACACCAAAACATTGTATTTAACATATACAGAATCTGTATATGCAGATATATATATAAAATAATAATGAGATCAAACTGAGATACAGGTGATCAGCCATAAAAACTTATATTGGAATGGCTGATTAGTGACTCACCAAACTGAAGTGGTTTAAACCCTGAGAGGTACACTTCCATAAGTGACTGCGAAGACGAAGATTGTGACGCACTGCCACCATCAGTGCGGTCTTCTTTGTCCATCTCTTGTTGTAATCTGTCAGTACATATCTGGTGTGATATAAAAAAAAACATAAAAGTTTAATAGGCTGTCCTGTACATACATGCTTATAATACACTCTGGGCATATAAAACAGTGAAATATATAAATGATATGATGTGAACTAAGACATAAATTATAAAAATGGATGCCTGATTTTGTGAAGTTAAGGTTGATGTGTGGAGTAACTGACCTTTACCACCTCAGCTGTTTTCTGAATATCAGGAACAATGAGAGATAGGCCTTCCTCTTGCTCAGCATCATCACTTGACCCATTAGTGTGAGAATTACCATTGGCTGCAGATTTGGAAGATTTCCAACGAAGTTTAGTCATGTATGTGTTAACAGTACTCTTCATCTTCTCTAAAAGAGAGGGTATGCAAGGAAGAGAGTTGATATTACCACCTCCATGGCTAACAGTGGGGTTCTGAGTTGTCATGAGAAGAGGTGACAGACTAGAGGTTACAGATAAGCCTCGCACGAGCGCCAAGAGTGCTCTGTACAGTGGTACATGACGAGACATATCCAACACTGAAAGAGAGAAATTACACTGTTTATTCCTTTGATAGGTTGCAAGACTTTTGGACTAAAGTTTATTCATAGTTACACTATTCAAATAAGAATTATTTAAGTTATATACGAAGTGCGTGTCACCAAAGCTTTGATATGTAAATATGGACCAAATGAAATGTATTAAATATATTTCTTAACCTCACATGACTACAATGTGTCAATTTATGAAAATAAGTAGAGCATTATAAGATGTTCTTGGAGCAGTGTTTTATTCAGTTAACATCAAAATATATACAATTCAAAACCACATAATATACCATCCCACTGATAGCTAAACTGAAAAATTATATCTAACATCCCTTACAGGCTTCTGATGTGACGAGTATCAAGATTTAACTTTTACTTAACATTATCTTACCTTACAATATTTCTTAATTTAGGCCCCACTTATGCCATAAAACACAAATATAATTCGACTAAAAAGAATACTAAAACTTATCCTTAGCATATCAGGTGCATTAACAAGTAATATTATGTTAGATTTCCCAATGAGTAAATCTTCAACTTATTAAGGTACAACATTTACAATACTAATATATGAATAAATAAACTTACCAGAATCATTACTGAGATTTGAGGCTATTGTAGTAATAAGACCAGAGTTCTGGAAAAGGTGAAGAAGCGCAGGTGGAAGTGGGGGTGAGGTATTATGTTGAGGAGGAAGTGAAGGACTCTCACTACTACTGGTCAAAGAAGCTCCTTCTGTTTGTAAATCCAGTGAGTCCCTAGAACTGTATGCAGTGGTTTGATACACCTCCGGTGGAAGAACATCACCTTCAAAGAAATAGTTACAAGAGTAAAATCACTGAGAACTTCCATGACATACTAAATATGTTCTCCTATAGCAATATCTCGTCATAATTCTAATTTTTATCAAAGAAATGCAGTGATCTTAAATACTTAAGGTATCCATCAAACAAGCAAAAACAAAAGGAACAAAATGCATCAGATAAATTGCTCTAAATAAAAACATTCTATATTATTTCATATGTAATGTCCTTCCATCGGAATTACAGAGAATAGCTGGAACCAAAATAGAAATAGAGCAACTTTCTTATTCTTTTGCTACCTTTTAACAAACTGATATTTGTACTGAAACATAAGCCTGACATGATATATCTTCAGCTTTACCCTTGTATCACAGTGGGAACTAGCTGTATATAGTGATGTTATGTAAATCTACAATATTCATCACTTCGTATCATGTCTTTTTGTAAGTTACAGTACTTTCAAGATCTTACACTAACCTGGATTGATATATTGAGCCAACAAGCGAACAAGCCACACAACATGTTCTTCTTCCACTTTTTGTCGAACGAGCGCTTGCTCAACATCCCAACTTTGGGTTGTGCTGCCAGTGCCAAAGCCAGTTCCTTTAGCCCAATAGTGACACCTGTCACCTTCACCCCGGTGAACACCGATGGTATCACGGGTATCAACACATGTGGCTCTTGTTGTAGCCACAACTAAACCAATAGGAACATTCTGCAGACACAAATTTACATAGTACTTATAAACAAAATGATCAGAAGGAGGCAGTGTATTATGTTACAAATACGTCAGTTGAAAAATACATTATTGCAAGGAAAATAGGAATAACACTACAGTACATAAATGTAATGCTGACCTGATGATATAACGAAGACACAACTTCAGGAGTATCCTGGTGAGAAAGAGCAGCTAAACAAGCAAGGATCAGATGCAGGGCGCCTGACTCCAAACACATACGACGTAAAAGAAGGCCATCGTCAGTGGTGAGAGGAGTAGCTTCTAATAATGACTCCAATACTTGGAAAGGCATGGTAGCAAGAGAACCCCCAACTCCTGAACCAACGATATCTCCTGAATAAATATAAATAACTTTTTTCTTCTTCAGTATATATATATATATATATATATATATATATATATATATATATATATATATATATATATATATATATATATATATATATATATATATATCGAGAAATCCTACAGAACATGCATTTCCTAGAAGTTTTAAATTGACAGACTATACTCTTTATATGTGTGGTATAAACATAATAATTCGTTATACAGGAGAATTCATAAACATATCAATTACTGCAAGTAATATTATTACTAAATTTCGACTACAAGGTTTTATTAACCAATTAGTAGTTTTTTATCACTCTGCAGGTACTGCACAAGTTAAATCATAATCAAAGGTTCACAGATCATCGGATTTTAATCACATAAATCTCTAGAACTGCACATAATGCTAAAATATGTACTTCTCCTTCAAGAATAAATTGTAATAATAAGAACAAAAACATTCATTTACACTTTACACCAACTAACAGTGACATCATAAAGCAAAAAAAAATTAATCTATTCGCACTTTAGCCTGAAAGTTTTTTTATTGTCATATGATAAAATAATATGACCCATCCCTAGAACATCATTTAACTAGAGGAAGATATTCCTTCCTTGAAAAAGCCCCCAGTCACCTCACATTTCCATTTTCTTTTTTTCATACCTTAATCACAAACATGGAGTACACTTCACCTCAATAATTTCCAGGGCTTGATATCAATTAAGCAATATGATTCCATTCTTAATTGCAAATGTCCGGTACCCACACTCTTAACTTTCATGTCTATGGTTCAATTTAGCAATATAAATAACAATCTTAACTTTCAAATGCATCAACTTTACTCAAAGTTTAGTTGGAAGGCAAAAAAGGAAAAAAAAAAAAAAGTTGCATCAATAAGACCTACCACCATCTCCATCGTCTGTTACACCCAAGGCTAACCTCAGGAGACAACAAGCCTTGTGAGTGTCTTTAAGAAGGGTTTCTGCATAGCCAGGTAATCTTAAGAAAAGTGTGAAGGCCCCTAAGGCATGAGGTGGAATGGAGGGCAGAGTCAGTAAACTGACTGTGCTCCCTCCAACTGGTCCCGGTGAACCCCCGCTCCCTCCTCCCATAACGAGGTAGTCAAACACGTTTCCAGACTGAAAGAACGAGCAATTAATTATGTAATAGCAATGACACCGACAGAAAACTGACAACACACTATAGAAGTAAACGAATGCAATCAGGAGGTCATTAAAAAACAGCCTTAAAGACAAAGGTAATAGTAAGCCTATACATACACAAGAGAATGAAAAAAAAGATAATGATGAAACTTTCTATACATATACTGTTTCCTAGTAAATAAAATGGTAAGATACAACACTTCCATCTAAATTTTCAACTAACAATCATTATTATTTACCAGTGAATGTTTTCCTAAATTCTACAACAGGACAACTACAATATTAAACATACAGATATATCCTACAGTGTACTACAACCAATGCAAAGCACAATATATTGGTTAATAGTGACCTTTACATAAAAAGGAACTTAAAAAGAAGCCCTCACCTCATAATCATTCATCTCTAGGCTGACCCAGTCATTTTCCACAACCATTTCACCTTTGTCCCCATTGCTGGCACGCACACATCCGCTATTACTGGTTTGCTAAAGTTACAGAAAAAGAGAAAGGTTTGTTTTACGTTTTATGTGTCACAATAGAACCCCATTATGGGGCAGACACACATGGATTGGAGCTGGGGCATTAAGGCTGGATGCCCATCCTAATGCCCCAAGGTGGGCTCGATCGCGGATCTGTCACTTCCCGAGTCAAGTATTCTAGCCTTAGGCCATCATGATCCCCCGAGAAAAAGAGAAAGGTAATCCCTATTCCTTATCATGGTGCCCTTTTAACAATGCCGATGCAGTAATTTAACCATCATTAATGCCAAGGCAAACGTACTTTGCTGCTTTATTAAAAATATCAGACAATTCTTTACGAAACATATTTGCTCAAGTGAATGAATTATTCAGGCTACTCCTTAAAGAGGAATAATGAAACGTAAAAAAACATACAAGTAGATAAAATCTTGGCGTTTTCAAAAGAACTGGGTAGAAAAAAATTGGAATGATTATTGCATATTCCAAACATCCTTACCTGCTGACCAGTATCAGGGTACAATAATGACATATGCTGAGCTAGGAGAGAAAGACCCCCTTGACTAGTAAAAACATGTAGGGTTGAGGGTAATGGTTCGGTGCACATCAACAATGTCTCCTTGCTGGTCTCAGCTTCTGACAAAAAAGGAAAAATCAACATGTTTTAAATAACAGGAACATTATACAGAGTAGAATTTAAAAGAAAAGCAAATCAACACCACTATGATGTTATGTATGAAAGGTTAAGTACATCTAAACATAAAAAATTTAAGATTTTTATGCTGAAATTACATGAAAGAGAAGTATTCTTGTACAGAGCATGGCATGAAAGCCATGGAAAGGCAAGCAATGAAATTAAAGCATTCAAAAACCTAATATATGATTCACAAGATTTTTTTTCCAAGACTTTTTCTCACCTATTGAGAAGGTTTATTTTACTACATTTCAAGATAAGAGATAGAGTGGAAGGGGATCTTTACCCCTTAACTGATACTTCTAGAATAAATACTATCAAGTATTGATCAAATGAACTGAAGACCCTCAATAGATAGCAACTACATCATTATTTACAAGATCAATAAATTTACAGCTAGCCCTGCAATGCTTAAAATATAACAATAGCCATTGCAACCAATTGCAGAGGTATGACAGTTGAGCAATGCTGATCCAATTACAAATTTTAGATCTTGTAAAGAGGAGTAACCCCAGGGTGATCTTGGGTTATTCATATGTACAAGGCAAGTCACCTAAGTTAAGCTTATCTAATAATTTATAGGGTTATTTAACTTTACATAGGGTTCTGGGGGCAACTCCTCTTTACGAGATTCTAGTATTCAACATAAATGAAGTAACGAAGAGGTTCCTAATCTCCGGCATACTCGTCTTACCTCTAAAATTATCCTTTCGATTGGTTAAGGTAAAAGTAACATGAGATGAGGGGGGATGTCCATCATGACGAAGGGCTGCCATAACTTGGGCTACAGTGAGTGAAGAGGGAAGACCCGAAGAATTACCTAAACTATCATGAACTAATGCATACGTTGATGGATTAGTCCCTGCTACTGCAGGCATTTTGGCAAACTGCTTTTCAGATTCTTGTTCTGCAACTGAAAAAATAAGTAGACGTTAATAAACACAATTACAGTGCTTCATTTAATTAAAACTATGACCACAACAACTGCACCTGTACAATCCTTTGTTTTATACACACAACCTCAATGACTATGAATTTCTATGGATGAAACAGAAAAGGAATGTCAAATGTGATTGTAACAAAAATACTTTTATAACTTTGAGAACACTTTCATTCATGACTGAGTTAACAACTAGCACTAATTTCTGCCTTGATGGAGTTAAAGATAACATATTCTAATATGAGTTTTAACCAAGCATTCAACATTTTTAACTTTTTAAGTCTATCTACGTAATCCTTAATCCACCTTATAAGGAGGTGGCTGATTCAATGCAAAAAACTTGACTCAGCGTGAAAAGTAATACAAAGCAGGTGATTCCCAGTTCCTTCACTCCACCTTTACAAGCAGGGAAATACGGCGGCAGTATTCTCGTCCGCCTTCAAAAGGAACTGTTTATGTGCATGGATGTAATATCATACAAACCTTTCCTTGAAAGTCTACTCTGAAGTGTAGCATTCATCTTGTCTTTATTTCTTTTATCCTTGGCAGTGGAACCAGCGGCAATTGACAGTTTGTCTACAAACTCTACGTGGCCAACATCATTAGCATCACGTCGATCGCTAGTCCCTAATTCTATATCACTGGCATTATTGTTCAAGGGTCCTCTAGACCAATCTATAGAGTACGAAAAAAAATTGCATTTAAATGATAAATTTATAGATACATATGCAATGACTCTAATTCCCTTTGTAAGTGGGGTGGTTGACTCAAAGTATACCTTCATCGATAGCAAATATACTTTGATCACCCCTCATTACTTATTAGGGATAAAGGGCTGCCACAAGACCCCCCCACCATACTGCTTGGGTTAACTACATTTACAACATTGTAAATAAAAATAGCAGACCTTTTAATGCATTGCGTGATAAAATATCCATAACTTTTGGCTTCTCCGGTAAGAAATCGTTATAGCGAATTAATCCTCTCCATATCGCCCTATCCCATGCATCTTCCTCTCTCAAACCAGGCACCCTCATGTGATAAAATACATAACCTATATAACTGCAACAGTGAAAGCTATCTTCTATGTTTAGTCAAACAAGAACAGAGTTCATAAACAAACAAGATTTATAAAAAATATTTTCCCTTCCTATAGTTTTAACATAGGAAAAGTTTTAATACATACATTTGAGAGATATCAACTCTGAAACACCATTATTTTAGAGGAAAAATGGAAAAACTTACTCAACAGATAATTCCACTAAATATCTGCAAACCTTTCTAATATAAATGCTCCTTGTAGTAACTCAAAACTAGATACCTATATTTATGCAAAATAGAACAATGCCTATTTGTAAAACAAAAACCCCATTTTTAATTATTTTGCATAATAATGTTTAAAATAAAAGTAATTTGGGATCTATAAGATTAAAATGTTGGCTTAAGTTACATTGAAGTAAAAACTAATAATAGTTTTAATTTCCTTATGGATGTTCAATTTTTTTCAAGTATTACGAGTTACTACTAGTCCTCTTTATAAAGAGGGACCTAGACTGACTGGAGTTGGAGAATTAGAGATGGATGACCTTCCTAATGTTCTGTCGTGGACTCGACTGCAGAACTGTCACTTCCTGGGTTGGGTAATCTAACCACTATGCTAACTCGGTTCCCTCCTAATTTCTGTCCAAATAAGGTTATGACAGAACGTAGGACTGCAAGTATTTTCAATTTCCTGAGATATAAAGATAAGACGAAAGATATTCTACACACCTGTAACCATTTTAACAATCTCTGCCATGGTGGTGGTTGTTGCAAGATTCAACAAACGTGCTTTGTGGCCTGCACCAAACTTGGGATGCTGAGTAAGAGGAGGTAGACTACAACCCATAGGTGATGACAGTCCACCTTGAGGACTGTGTATGTGTACAATAACTCTCTCCCCTTCCAATAACAGCTGCAGTACTAATCGTCGGGTGAAACCTGAGAGGGAATGCAGGTAACTTACACCACCTGCAACAGAGAAGAGCAAAACAAAGATCTATAGTAAAATCAAACTAACAAAGCAATTAAATCATTATGTCATGAAATCACTAAAGATATAACAAACGTGTTATAGTAAATATGATGATGCAACCACAATAACAACACAAACATGCCTAACTTCATATTCACTCAAAGGAAGGAATGGAAACCGAAATGACAAAGAAATGAAAGTCTAAATGAGGGTTAGTAATGATATCCCAATTCCCCACAAACAGTACTGCTCAAAGTTCACACACTAAACTCTCCATATACATATACTCTCCTGCATGCAATTACAAATCACTGCACTTGACTGGCACATCATATCAATTTCTATATTACTATTCAGTGACTGTGATAACTCTCTTTTCTACACTATCAATCGATGCATCATAATAACTAGTTTTCTACTTCATCATTCACTGAGTGTCATACCCTCTTTTTCTACTTTATCAATTACATAACGTCATACCTCTCTTTCTCAACTTTGTCATTAGCTGAGTTTTATATCACTATTTTTCTACTTTATTACAATCACTGCATGTCTCTCAAATTATACAAAGGATATGAACATTATACAAGTGCTAAAGAAATAAATAATAAAAACATTCTTACCAGGTGGAGGTACATTTTGTCTCTGAATAAGATGGCAGAGCGTGGAAGCTAAAAGATTCTGATTGTGAGGGTGATTGTGACAACATTGGCGCATCAAGTGGATTGTGGCATCCTCAACACAACTATAGTCACTGTCACTGCTGCTTGAAGGTCCAGTACCTCTCATCAAAGGCTCACTTCCCCGAACTAGAGGGTCACCTAAAAATATAAAAAAATAATTATATTAATACATTATGAACTCTTTCTTAGGACAAAATAAAAAAGTGTAATTAAACAATAGTGTAGAGAATAAGACATTATTCTATGTGAAGAAATGTAATATACCTAAGCATGACAGATAGATCTGGATAACAGTACAGTGGACCCTTGCCCTATGAACACTTTCTACGAGCAAATTTTGCATCGCCCCCTGAACAAACCCTCGAGTCCTGAACACGCATACACATGAATATTCGGCCGGGCGATCTCGTTCCCACGTGGTTGCTCTCAGTTCTGCATTGGTGCCCTGCGCTGTGTAGTTTGCTTGCACTCTATTCATAGTTTGTTCGTATTCTTTCTTTGTAGTTTTCCACTGTTTTGCCCTTACTTTAAGCTAGCCCTCATTATGGCTCCCAAGAAAGTGAAGTGCGTTAGTGACAGTGGCGTTAAACACCCTAGATGCATAACAGTGGAAACGAAGAGGGAAATAATTTCTAAGCATGAAAACGGTGTTCATGTTTCTGATCTCATCACGCAGTATAACATGGCGAAATCGACCATTTGTACCATATTAAAAAGTAGAGAGGTCTTTAAGGCAGCTGACTCAGTTCAAGAAGTGACTATGTTAACAAAGAATAAGTAACAACTGATAGAGGAGGTAGGAAAGTTATTGTTGGTTTGGATAAATAAAAAACAGCTGGCTGGAGATAGTGTTTGTGAGGCCATAATATGCGCTAATGCTTTACAAATACACCATGATTTAGTAGCGAACACTCCAAGTTCTAGTGGCACTAAAATTGATGAATTAAAGCCAGCAGAGGATGGTTTGAAAAATTTTGTTGAAGAACTGGGATTCATAGCGTTGCTAGGTATGGAAGGTGGCTAGTTCCGACCAAAAGCCAGCGGATGCGTACGTGCAAGAATTCGCCAAATTTATAGAAAGTGAAGGTTGCGTTTTGCAACAAGTTTTTAACTGTGATGAAACAGGACTCTTTTTGAAGAAAATGTCTAAAACAATGTATATAACTTAAGTGGAGAAGTTACTGCCTGACCACAAACCAATGAAAGACAGGAGTACACTTTTATTGTGTGCTAATGCTAGTGAGGACTGTAAGATTAAGCCTCTTTTAGTTTACCACTCTGAAAAGCTACCCGTTTTTAATTGCGATAACATGTCGAAGGCTAGCCTTATGGTAATGCGGAGGTCGAATCCAAAGGCTTCAGTCACATGGATTTTATTTATAGAGTGAAGAGATATCTTGAGGAAAGAGATTTGCCCCTTATAATAGATAATGCTCCTGCCTATCCTCCAGGTTTGGAAGAATACCTTGCTCTAGAATATGAAATTTCTGCTCCCAACACCACTCCTCTCCTCCAGTTCATGGACAAGCAAGTGATTTTTAATCTTAATAAGCTCTATACGAAGGGTGTTTTTGCCAGGTGTTCCAAGGTCACCAATGACACGGTTTTGACCTTTTGTGAATTTTGGAAAGACCACTTTAATATCCTCCACTGCACTGGCCTCATTGACAAGGCATGGAAGGTCTCATACTGCACGTTGAACTCTGCCTGGAGGAAACTTTGACCAGATTGAGTGGCTGATAAGACTTAGGGGGTATCAAGCAGGATTTAACTATCAAAATTATAAACGAAATTCTGGCCACGGGCAATAGCATGGGCTTAAAGGTCAATGAGGAGGAAGTGAGGGAGCTGGTGGAGGATCACAAACAAAAACTCACCACCAAAGAGCTAATAGTGTTGCAACGTGAACAGGTGAAGACTCTCCAAGAGGAGCAGTCATTGGAGGAGGAGGATGATAGGATAAAAATTTCCAATGAAAAATTTTAAGACATTTTAAGTAAGTGGAGTGAGGTGCAGGCTTTTATTTAGAATCATCACCCGGACAAAACTGAGAACAAAAGAGCAGTGAACATTTTAAATGACAATGGGATGTCTTATTTTAGAAAAATTTATCAGCAAAGAAAGACAAATTTCTCTGGATAGTTTTATTGTGCCACTAGTCAAGAGAACCACCTTCCAAATGAGAATATAGAGAGAAAACACACCAGAAATACTGTCTGTACCTGAACAGTTACCTAACGTTTATGGAAGGGGACTTTCTTTCAAAGTAGTCCTCCTCCTCCTCCTCCACCACGATCCACGTGTGCCAGCAACAATCAGTCAAAAAGGTAAATATAGTACTGTACCATGTTTTGTTTTAGTAGAGTAGAATTCCTTTCTATTAATAATGTAATTTTCCTTTTACAGGTGTAAAAATTCATTTTTATACTCATAAAAAAATTTAAAAATGTGAATTTATAGTGATGAGGAACGGATTAATTGTTTCACCCCACGAAAAGAGTTTAGGACAAGATTAAATTCGTGACTAGAGGTGCCACTGTACCTTGAGTACTAAATAAACATTTAAAAGAAGAATGGCCTGGATAAAATTAATTTCAGTGATCACAACAAAATAGATGTGATAACCATATGCAAATAGATATGCAGACAACAAAGAATAGCAAAAGAGAGATATAAGTATACAATTGTTTAAACAATAATGGAGATCTGTAAGTACGTGAAAGAATCACAATGTCAAAACATTGCTACTCTGATATATAAAATTATAACATGAAAATACGCAAAATAGTAAATGTATTTTCAGTCTTTTATAAACTTTTATGAAAGAACAAGTACTGGGAAAATCATTCACTGTTTCACAAAGCATCTATACAAAGTACTGAACAATATGGTCTGGAACATATGTCAATATCACTTAACAATACTGATTTCCTCTTAAGCATAGTTTGGTATATGATTGAACAACAAGGTGTATGGAAAAACTACACACGGAAAAAAAATCCTCCAGAACTCACCTAAAACAGTCAAGAGGGGTAACCAAAAAACCGAGCCTTCAGAGGATCCAAGCCAATCTCTCATAGGCGGCTCAGCACAAAGAGCAGCGAGAGTATGCAGCGTGTGTGCAACTAAACACGTACTTAAAGTAGGCACAATGGCGGCTGTAATCTGAGGAGGGGCTTGAGGTGTTGCAGAGGACAATGCATCTTCTGCATTCCTTGATTTCTCTGCGACACTGGCCTTCTCATGATCTGTTACACTTTCACCAGCACTGCTTGAAGCGCAACTTTCAACTTGATGCAGCACCTCTGTTTTACACCACTCTGTGAGGCAAAGAAAAAGATCAATAATGTTGAGAATTTTTGTACTGAAAGTAACTTCAAATTCAGTCTAAATTTCCAAAAATAATTAATGACAATCAACATACAAAGGTATTTCCTATATTGCTTCAAGTGTAACAAATAAATTTGGCTACAAATAAACATTCTGAGCAGTGCAAAAATAAATTTAGCATTTCATTGCTTTTATACAATGTGAAATGTACACATTATTTGAAGCTGAGCAAGCTGTGGTAGCTAACAGCTGGTTGTTGTTAATGCTACCCAAAAATGAATGCTATAAAATCCGTAATAAATATCTTATTATTTCTGCAAATCTAATTTCGTAAAATGAAGTGGAAAGAAGGTATGAAAGACGGTGCGTTTGTAGTTTTATGCATCACGAGTAAATGAGTGGTGAATACAGATAGATCAGAGCTGCGGAAGTAAGGCTGGATGCCCTTCCTAATGCCCATGGTGGGCTCGATTACAGGTCTGTCCATTCCAAAGTTGAGCTCTAATCATTGCGTTCTTGCAATCCCTTATGCCAAAAACTGTAAGTACATACCTAAAATTCCATGAACAAGCAATAATGGGAACCCAGAGTCAAGCATTAGATGAATGGCTTGAGGAGACTGAGCCACTATTGATAAAGTTTGCAAATGTGCTGGCGTCATGGAAATGACACTTGGATCTTGAAGAATAAGTCTCTCTTCTACAGCACCTAATGACCCTTCAACGCCCTCTTTCATATCATCTGTCCTGGCTGCACGAATTTCTGCTTCTCTGTCTTTCCTGTAAAGCATTGTTAAAGTCTCAGTCCATTATTCTATATCTCTACATGTAATTCTGATACCTTATTTCACAATGTCACTGTGTCAAAGCAGATGAGTCTCACCTATCCCTGGTTCAAAGCAAATTGGTTGAAAAAATTTATTCAAAAATAAGTAAACGTTTCTAAATATGTCAGTTCACAGCCAAGTGCTGAAATTACAATTCAGAATATTTCTTTAAAAGAGGATAAATGCACTACACTAAACTATGCAGTTTCATATATATTTAATAACCTTACACAACACTGTATAAATATATACGATAATATTTATCATATTCACCCATTTATGTACGAAAAAAAAAAAAATAGTTTGGCATACATAAAAATCAATGCTCAGGGTAATGTCTTTTTTTTTTTTTTTTAATGATTGTGACACCAGGATGAGCCAAAAAAAAATAAAAAATAAATAAAACCACCCTCATTGGGACTGGGTACGAAGACTTACTACAATGGAAAAAAAAAAGGCTTCTCCTTGAAAAAGCATATTACAGGTGGTAGGTACCATAAAATATTTAGATGACACTCACTGTGATATCCAAAGACATGAAATATATCAATTACACCTGTGTGGCAACAAAGACATTATAAAGCTTAATTTTGGATACGAATAAGACTCGCATTATGGTGGAGAAAATTATAATAAAGATCATTTGCGACAAAGTTAGAAAACTGTCCATACCTGTCATCTGTAATTGACTGGTTGTTGTCAATGACAGTTAAAACAGATAAGTTGATCAGAAGCTGAGTGAAAAGCTGTGAACGAACATGACACATGGAACACATAATATGGTCAAGTCCAATTTTCAACTCCCCTTCACTTCTTTCAGACCATTCATAAACGTGTCTGGAAAAAAAAAAAAATTATAAATTCAAAATTCAAGAAAAAGAAATAGAAAATGAACGAATAGTTTTATATATTAAAAATACTGAGGCCTTTAATAGGAATCCCTCAAGAAGTACTATCATCATAATGCTTCAGTTTATAATGATAAATTCATTCTTTAGATTCTACAAATAAAGATTAATGCTGATGATATTAAAAATACTTACTGCAAGGCAGGCATAAAAAACTGACAAGAACTCGAGATAAAACAGAAGAAATATTCATGAAACATGTAAACGATAAACAAATAAGACAGACTAATTCTCGTAGTAGCACAGTGGTTAGAGCCCTCGACTCAGGAAGAGACAGACCCAAAAGCAAGACCACCAAATGGTGTAAGGAAGGGCATCCAGTCTTAATTCCCCAGTTCCAACCTTCTGTGTCCGTCTCCATAATGGGTATAAATAGCGACATAAAAAAGAAAATACCAAAACTCAAGATAGGACTAATTCTGGAGAGCAGTAATACATACCTGAACAATTCGTCTGTTATATGGCTGGATATATCCTGCGTAGTATTCCACAACACAGCGGCAATACAGTGAAGTATTTCAGCACTAACAGTGCCATTAAGACCCCCAGCTGGGGACTGAGGGGAGTGTTGCTGGGGGAGTGCTCCCAAGCTGTAGTTATTATCAACAGGTGCAGCTGAAGGAGGCAGGGGCTGCACAACAATGTGGTGAAGCCACGACAAGAGGACACTGACACCTTCCATGCTGCTGCTGCCCACGCATAGCTCGTAGAGTAAGGCAATGGCGGCATCTACACTCTTGCCTCCTATCACAAATATAAAAAAAAGACAATAAATAATCTTATGCATGCATTAAGTGTTGGATGAGGATTCCATAACAGCATCCAACAATGTGGGATGGTAAAACCATATCCTAAAGATGCCCTAAACTGATAAGAAGACTCGTCTTCACATTCGATATCAAGAATTGCTGGCATTTATGTAAATATTAATCATACTCTACCATTTCCCAAAAAAATTAGCACCTTAACGTATAAATAAACAAAATTATGAGGAGTCAATACTGATCTGTTAAAATTCGGACCATTGCCTTGACAATGAATATCCATATATATATATTTTACAATGTATAATCAACCAATGACAATATTGGTGTCAAGAGAAAAGGATACTGATTTCACCATGGACTAATGGTTGTATGCTTAAATTTACTCTCAACTAGACAAAAGTAACTCATAAAACATAGCTTCTGTGAAGTCACCAAGAAAGAATAATAGGGCCGACATACTTGCTGCTGCATACTAGCTCTAATATACTAAATAAGGAAAATGAGAACACCATTACCCAACATGTAAATACACTGTTCATGAAATATTCTCTAACCTGAGGGCTGCCTAAGCAAGGGATGAGTAAGAAGCGTCATGATAAGTGTATGAAGAAGATGCGGTGAACGAGCAGCTAGGGCGAGAGTGGTAGCTTCTAGAGGAGCTGATCCAAGAGGAGCCAAGTGTAGCGGCCCAGGTGGCGTTAGGAGAAGAGTGATACAAGCTTCCATAACGCCACTGACAACAGCACCAGCTTCAACACCTATGGTCAATCCACCTTCCACACAACACATGCACTGATGAATCAGTCGTAGCCACCACATGCTGTTCAAAAGATTCAAAATACAATAATATATCAAGCACAGGAGAAGAAGCATTGGCAATTAATTGACAAATTTTGAAGTTAACTGAGGGGGACAAAAATACCCCCCTACATGTTCCTCTGCATGTCGTAACAGCCAACTTAAATGGGTGGAGTAAGGGGATCGGGAATACCCTCCTTTGAGTTTCTTTCTCACAATGAATCAAGTTTTTTGCTTTGAAACAACCACCCCTTTATAATGGAATTATGGTTTTAGTATACACTATAGAAAAATTTACATAATGTAGAGAAGTGTGCACAGAATATTAATGTACAGGATTGGATTTGTAATAAAAATCATGTTTCTGTATATAATTCATGTCTGGGGTGCAGCATTTCAAAAAAATTTCATTTGAAAAAATTATACTTCCTTGTACACTCTTTGAACTAGTTCCAGAATTTTTGTCATACTCTTCAAATATACTTATTCATTTATAAGACAGAGATTTACTGTCCGTATATTCTACCTTGATCTATGTGGTGTATGGTCTGCAATGGAGTTTTCATGGAGACCTCTGGAAGCTTCTCGGAATGTGGTTGTCCCCAAAAGTTTTAGCTGCGACAGTCCCAATGTGGACGAGTCCCTTGGACGATGGAGGCGAACAACAATGATTGATGCTACAACAGGACGAGGGAGCACCAGTCGCACTCGAGACAGCCCTGCAGTGCTTAGTGGACCACTAACTGGCATCAGATACCCACCTTCAACACCAACTTCAACTGACACAGCTGAAGGGCAGGCTAAGGTACAAAAAAAAATATATATATATATATTATACATTGCCTTATAATCATAAACTTAAAACACAAAAATTAGTTAAATCTGAGGCTTTACTTCCCTCCTACAAAGTTTAAGAAAGATTCATTATAAGATAATTTTAATCATGAACATTACACCTTTAATGCGAACTTAAATACACCCTTTATTCACTGGACAGAAAATAACAAAAACTGAAAATAACATTCTTCAATAAAATTTAAAAAAATAACATATTAAAATCTAGATACTCCAGTAAACCAAAACGATGAAAAGTATAGAATCCACTTACAGACTAAGGATACAGTATGGGGTAAGAGATGTACTTCATGTAAAAGAATGGCACAAGGAAGGGTGAGAACGAGATCCACCCAACTCTCATCAGGATAAAAATGGTATGACCATGGGGCACTCTGCAAAGAATAAAACCATTATCAAATAATAAAGCAATCCTCGTTTTGTGTGTCATTATTAGTACCCATTATGGGAATCTAAGCAGGATGCCATTCCTATCGCCCCACAGTGGACTCAATCGCGGGTCTGTCAACTCCAGAGTTGAGGATTCTATCAACTCAGCTACCATGATCCTCAAAAGCACAAGCAAATGATACTGTGGAAATGTAGATTTCTAACAATTGTTTCAGAGTACAGTATGTAAAAATATTTATGGAGATAGGGATTCTGTTCTTCTTTCATATATCCAATTTAGTTTAGTTGTCTGTGAGAGTAAGCAGCCTAAAGACCAAGGACTACAAATGCAGTCAAATAAAACCCCAAAAAGGTACAAGTATATACAATATGTAGTTAGGGTACAGTAAATTGGTCCCTAAACTTTAAGAAACTATAGCCTCCTGTTGATGGAGGCAATGGTCTCAAAAAGTCTAGGGACCAATTTACTGTACCCTATATACATATTCTATATACAGTACTTACACTTTTTGGGGTTTTATTGGACACCCTCAGGTGTCTGTGATAAGTAAAGTGGTCCTGATATTATTTTCCCAGACCTGGAGGTCTCACACTGAATATCGGCATAAGCAATGTCACGCAGCTAAGAATGCACATACTACACTAATAAAACAAGAAATACAGTCTCCTCTCTTTTTACATGACTTTAGAATAACGTGTGTCCTAAATAATAATAATATAATTCAAATTAGAAGAATAATGCGAGCGACTTAAAATGCAATACAGTTAAAAGACTAAGCGCCCGCCTTGTTTCCAATTTCCCGCAAAGGCGGCCACGTGCTACAGCTCTCCCACTTCCCCCTCCTCTGCTCCTCCCTCTCCTACCGCTTAAGTCAACTGCTCACCGCCACCACACACCTGTTGTCCACCGTATATAATGAGTAATTTATTTTTTTTTATCTGCATATCTTTCTTACTATATTTGTTTATTTTTAGCTTACATACATATTTCAGTTTGCTTATGTACTTGTAAAATGTGTTTAACTAGCTTATTTCTTTGGTATAGTGTGTTTATACATGCTTGTGGAATGTAATCATACCTATTAACATTAATCCTTATGGAAATATACAATTTAAATTATGTGAAATTTGAATTATACGAGCCTTTTGAGAACATTTCCTCACGTAAAAAAAGAGACTGTGTATTCACATTAAGATTTCTTCTTTTTATATGAGATGCGACATCCTCCTGACCATAGCAATGTAGCTAAAATGTGGTAGGGCTCCAACATACCCTGCCCATCTTTGCATATTTTATCAGTTTTGCAGCATGTCAAAAATTCAGGGAGGGGGGAAAGCACCAGATCCCTGATCAATTATTCCATTTAGTTGGTCCTTAAGATATACGTGGGATACTAGTGCGGACTTCTTTCCCCTTCGCCGTGAGGTATAGCATTTATTATACTATAAGAATTTCAGAGTAGTGCTAATAAAGCATATCGATAGAAAAAAAATTAAATGAAACTTGATATTATGGTTTTTGCAACAAAAAAAATTATATGTAATTTTAATCCAAAAAGTTGTAGCCCAATCTAAATGATTTTCTGATGCATGGCTTCTTGTTGCAATACTATTTAAATAAATCTAAATACTTATACTGTATAATCACCCAAAATAAATCAATCAGACTTTACAGACATTGAAAGCATGCCTATCATTATACATAACCTCAAATGACAAACACCTTTGTTCTTTGGAATAGCTGATTGGAGTCTACAAGAACATTTGCAGGTCTGGCAGTTGGGTTGCTCGAAGTTACAACGGCTAGAGGAGCAAAGTTATAGAGGCCTTCTGTCTGTTCCACGGGCTCATTACGCTTATTGGAAGATGTGTTATGAGTTGATACTGGCAAAGGGGGAGCGAGATGATTCATCACAGCTGTCACAAGGCCACCACGACCACCCCCCAGCATGCCAACACTGCTCACGAGATTCTCCCACAGCATCTGAAAGTTCCAAATTATATAAATAATCAAATAGCTGAAGCAAAATACTTCTGTAATTCTAAATACGATGTACAATAGAAGGAATAGGAAGGAAATACACACATGCAATGGAATTAAATAATACAAATATGGATTTTATCTTAAGATATTGGATATCACAATCCAATTCAGAGATGTACAGCAAAAAAAAATCAATGTTTTTTCTTATGATGTCAAAAACTAACCAAATACCAGTATTTAGGGACATCCTTACTACAATCCGATATTAATTTTGCATTACTGTATTTGCTCTAAATTATTCTCACACATTTTTTATGTCTTAACAAGCTTTTTATTCCTTTCAGAAGCCTTTCCCCAATCCATACATCAGTCGGACTTGCCTCATTAACCCCCTAACCACTCTGATTTAGTTCTTATTCAAAACTACAAAAACAACATACAGAAACTTATTTCTCAGTTGTGCATATCTTTCAGACTGAACAGCTCGGTCAACATCTTGTCTGGACTCACAATGTTTATCACTCTCCAAATGACATGCGTTCATTACCCTTTTGGCGGGGGGGGACTAAGAACAGTCAAAACTGTCTCCTTGGCTTTTGGACTGTGATTCAATATACTGTATACTATCGGATTTTTCAGATTTGATTACCTTCTCTCTCAAGTTCCTCATTTATTACATTAGATATTCTATCTCCTCCAAAATACAATTCCACCACTTCAAATTCCGACACATATATAGCAAATCATTAATACTGTATAGCCAATATTCGACTCACTTCACAAAGATCTGTGTTGCCAATCCATCAGCCCCATGCACTCTCTCTCCACCCTTCTCTGCCACTTTATTAACTCTGCTAACCTCAATAAAACTTTTTTTCATGAAATTTCTCATATACTGCTCTCATCATCTCTCCTCTGCCATTCTTTACAGCTCTCTACTTTGCTATTCTAATTCTTTACATATCCACCCTTCAATTCTAAAGTCGACTTTTTATTGGTATCTTTGATATAGTGTCACTCTCCAACAATAATTCGCTAATTTCCCATTTCAAATTCCTTCTTTCTTTTTCCTCACCTTCCCTTACTCCACATACCACCATGGCACACTCCAATAATGAATTCTTAAGAATATCCCACTTCTCCTCAACAGACCTTTAGTTATTTTCGCTTCTCTTCTGCCATTCTCTACGAAGTTGCTCCTCAGATTCTCTTGCTATGTCTTCTTTTGCTTCATTATCTTCGCTAAATTTATATCATATAAAACTTACACCATTACACAATGCTGGGAATTGTCTTCTAAGAAGAGCTTTTTTTACATCACAATAAAACATTCCCTATCCCTAGGGTATAATCAATAAGAAGAATGCCCAGTGGTTTACTGCATATATATAAAATGGCTGCAATCCCCCTTGTTAGGGGAGGGTGGTCGAGTCAAAGAACATAATCAGCATACGCTAATAATCCTCTAGTTTATCTTCTTACCTCCTTGGTGATAAAGGGATCCTACAAACTCCCCCACTACCATTCTGCTTGGGTCGTCCACAGGGTAACTGGGCATAGCTCTTCTGCCGTGAGGCAATAGAATACAATTACCTCATGTAAAAGCATAAAAACAATTCATTGAGTTCCTGATACTTTTGAAGAAACAAAATATCATCTGAATGACCTTTCCTTTCCCAAACTTTAACTCGAAATTTCAAGATCTACTTTGAATCAGCCCTTCATATGATAAGCAACCATTGGTTTCCCAATTCTAAGAGGATAGATTTCTACAAATTACAACTTACCTTTCTATTGTTAGACATACAAGCAAAATAGAGCCGTATGGGAAAAATTTCCTTTATCGAAAATATATTCAGACAACAGATGCAGACTATACAACAGAAAATTATTCTTATACCTGTATTAGCTTTCCATGAAAAACCATTTGCAAAGGTTCATCTAACATTACCTTCATGCCACCCATGTCAGAAAATCTGCGAAGAACGGTGGGACAATCAAGAACTCTCGTGAAAAAACAGAGAGCAGGTTCTGAAAGCGATGGAGGGCTCCACCAGCCCCCTGAGAAATAAAGAACACTTATTTAAAAATACTGCTTTGTCCATATTATTCTCGCTACTGTAGGCAACAAAGTATACCCCACATGGACAATACTATATCAGCAAAGAAAATAATTCTTATTTAATACATTTAGCTGAACCTTCCAATATAAGGCAAAACTATTTATTATGATACAGCACAACCAAACTGACCACTACAGTAATAAATCTCTATGTGCAATATGTTCATCCACCAATATACAACACAGCTATCCACAATGTGTACTCATTACTTACCTGGCGTGATGAAAGCTACTACAGGTGTTAAAATAAGTTCAGGTGTTGTTGCTTTGCTATTGAGAGTTAAGAGAAGTTGATACACAGCATCGGTCAATGTCTCTCCGAGGCAAAGTTTCTCTGATACTTCGACACTTACTGTTCCCAACAACATGGAAACACTACTGCCCTCGCATGCCACAAGGGCCTTCATGAGGAACTGCATCGTCTCAGCATTTTGTAATACTGTTCCGTGGGCACAAATCACATAACACAGTTAATTCCCACATCAAATATTCTCTTAATTTGGTTATTCAGTAAATATTCACCAATCAATTTTCGGCGACTATAGGATATGTGATGAGTATGATACTTCCATTTACAAAAACGTCATGAGTTTCTTTATGGAAAAAAAAAAAAAAAAAAAAAAAAAAAAAAAAAAAAAAAAAAAAAAAAAATCAACACATACTAAGTACATACCACGAATAAGAGCAACTCACCCGTATCAGCGAGGCACGGCACACTGTTTGGAGATGCGTGTGAGCAAGTCTGAGGAGTATTCATGGCTTTATGTTCATCTGTCTGGCTTGAATTACTATCAGAACGCTGCTGTTCGAGCTTTGTGGAATCTGTTAGCGATCCTGTGGCATTTTCTTGTGCTTCATAGTTTACAACTCCCACACGCACCTGTTGTGAGGATGTTTAATTATTACTTTTTACATATAATCATACATGGCAGTATCAGCATCGATTTGGATAAGACAATGTAAGGGCAAGAGTGATAGAATACACAGATCAGTAGAATGTTTCAAAAAGAAAATGAAATAGAACTAAAAAAATGGTGAAACTGACATCTTGTCTCGATTTTTAGGCTACTAGATTATCATCAAAGTCATTCATTACTTGATGGCCAATAGTCTTTTTGACTTATAATGCAATGCCTGGATACTCTTCATTCAATCTTCACATCAGTTGAATATAAACAATTACTGCTATTACTATCAAAGTTGCATTTGATATCATGACAGACTTTACAGTACATAACATTTCTACATTTTTTATGAAAGCATTAAAAATCAACAGCAAAGGAAATCTTTCAATAAAAAAGCAGAATTTTCGATACATGAAACAACACTTTCAAATAACTAAAGGCATCTATATATTAGTATAAAAACTCAGCTATTTCAATATCCTTAAAATGATTCTGATTAGAATATGAACATTACCTGAGCTGGGTTTACGAGAGCTGTTTGCGCTAATTTACGGGATAAATTGAGAAGAGAGCACAAAAGAGCCAAACGAGACGGTGCAGGTCCTTGTCTACCATCCGATCCTAGCACCGAGGCAAAAAGTCCTCCAAGCATGGATGATGTCTGGCTTGTGGCTCCATATGTTATTCCCTCATTTGATACAAGGTGACTATGAACTAACACCACTGAAAACATAAATCAGGTATATACATCATTGGTCCTTTGACAAGCCACAACACTCCTCATATCTCTTTCTCTTTGCTTTGTGTATTTTTGGTGCCTGGGCTCGATGACAGTTTCCATTGCCCGTCCGGGTGACACTCAAAAAAAGTTACCTATTTATCTGTTTTCATTATTTTTTATATTAACATAAAAGAACTGGAACTTTCCAATCTTTAGAACTAAACAAAGGAAATTTATAAATAAAAACGTGAAGTAAAATGCTTCCTCAGACTTTTACAGTGATTATTTACCGTATGAAATTATATTACACCGCGTGCAATGTAGAAAGAAGTATGGCTACCTTTGTTCTCTTTTAAGATTATGGTTATTTTCCAAGATTCTGCAAAATATTGTGTCAGCATAAAAACTAACAAGCAAACCTATAACATTTTAGGATCTTGTAGAGAAGAGTAACCTCCAGAATTCAAATGATTGTAAGTTATTGGGTTTGGTTAGGTGACTTGCACTATAAATACGAAAAACTTTAGAGCACCCTAGGATTACTCATCTTTAGAAGATCCAGTTTGGTATATATTTATAGTAATAATTACCAGTAGAACTTATAATAGAAAGAGGAATGTGCATTCTCTCCATTCCTTCGTAGTGCATTGAGAGGAGGGTACTGAGAAGACAACACTGGGCATCTAAAGGACCCATTGCTAAAGAGATGGCCCCTTGGGGTTCAAGTAAACGAGATATCAAGCTCAGAAGAGCCTGCTTCAGAGTGGATCCAGGACCACTGGTGACACTGATGACATCACAACGCACACGCAATCGCAGTAACAAGTCTTCCAAAAGCCGTGTTACTGTGCTGCCAACCTGAAATAAAAACAAATTAATGGTAACAAATGAAAGGTAACCATGAAAGGACATCTTCAAACAAGCAGTATCAACCTGGTTAAACTGTCCACAGATTCTCTGATCCCATCCGCAAAATGCCAGAATACAAATAACAATTAAATAAACTGTGTTGATGTAAACAAGGTAATCATAATTTTACACTTAAAATACCTTTTACAACCATTATGAAAGTAAGATGGGACCATGTTTGGTTCTAGATCTCTGATTGACAAGGGCAATATTCTATAGAAATGAATTACTTGGTTACATTTACAGTATACTCACCACATCACTTCTTATGTCCGACCCCATGCCACATGATCCTGTCAACAGTTTTTGCAATGCTGGGACAAAGTTAACTTCAGTAACAATATGAATAGCCATTCCACTCTGAAAAAAAAAAAAATCACAATTTTCAACATATACATATAAACTTCCACGCTGCTGAGAAGAAACTATACTACGCTACCTTATATGTCCAGCAAAGTACAAGAGGCTACAAGATAATGGTATATCCTCAAAGGTGAATTGCTTTGTAATTACTATGGCCACTATGCTGTCTTACCACAATATGGAAACCAGTTAAAAAACAATTGCATTACTCAAGAGTTTAGACTGGACAAGAAAACAATGATAGTAAAAACAAAATGTAAGAATTTAATCTAATTTTAATGAGAAGAGACCTGAGTAAACAAACTATTTCAATAATATACTAAATGTGAGGCAACTCACCAATTCCATGGGCTCAAACTGCTCAGCAACACTTGGTTTGGGATGCGAGGTTGATTCAGGAGGTGGTGTGTGATTACAACAGAGTGTAAGAGTTTGCAGCACAAGACACCAACAACGCATGCTCACACTTCCACTTCTATACGGTCAAAAAGAGACATTATCATCAATATCATTATTACTCTTATTAGCCAAGCATCAAGCCCAGCCGAAAAATGTCAAAGACTATTTATCAACACAGGTACAATAAAAAACTTCATTTCATTACTGTACACAATCCTAGATCATAATACTCTATATTAAGACCATTATCATTTGAAACTAAGAAAAATAATCGGAAATTACACATGAAGGCTTGTAAGTAATAATGCTAAATATACTAATATATATCACACCCTATTATGAAAAATACTGAATATATCATTGTAATTTCTACATATAATGAAGTCAATATTATTTCTAAAAAAATGATACATAATCAATAGGTTTACAATTTTTTTTACCTAACAACAGCAGCTAAAAGAGCTGATATGGCTCTAGGGGTAAGTGGTATGGTTGGTGATACAGACGGTGTATATTTTCCTCCAGCAGGTTCCAAATTGATCCCCAACCATAATCCCAAAACACACTCCAAATGACTACCATCAAACTGAAAATATAAGAGAGTTTAACTATATACTTATGAAGATATATAAGAAAGCACAAACAGAATTCTTACTTGTTTTCATCTTAACCCAATTCTACATGGGGTTACTGCTTCTTGTTAACCTTTTTCACATTTTCCAATCTCGCATATCCTGTTCCCTTAGCCCTTTATCCAGCATATAATTTTCTTAATCCTTCAATAGGAACTTTGACCTCTTCTTCTCCTTCTCTCCACCTCCATATTCATAACTCTCCTACACACATTGTCTTCTTCTCTACGTATTACATGACCAAACCATTGTAATCTTCAATCTTATACTTTCTTTGAAACTTCCATTACTTTATCTGTCCCTATAATATAACAACTTCTGATCATATATATTTTCTTGTGACTCCACACATCCATCTCAATATCTTCGACAATGTCAATTTCAGTTTTTGTTCTTGATCCTTCTGTATTGGCAACGTATCGGATCTATAAACTAAAGACGGTTTACTACACTTCTGTTACACTTTCACTTAACCTTAGCACTAATCCTCTTGTCACACAAAATTCCTAATGACCAATTCAGCCAAGCACACTATTCTGTGGTTAATTTCAGGGTCTTTATCTCCATTTTTAATCACTTCAGAGCCAAGGTATTTAAAAGATGTAACTCCTTTGAAGTTATCCAAGCCTAATTTAACTTTGCTTGTCTATCTTCTCCTCCCATCCCTAGATATTCTGCTTTGAGACCTCCACCTTCGAGTGCTTATCTCCACCTTTCTAGCTTCAGTTCAACTACTTCTCTAGTAAAGTCTATCAGCATATAATCAGGGAACATTGCACTCCAAGGGACCTCTTCTCTGACATCCGATGTTATGACGTCCTTCACAGGGTCATAGATGTAGGGACTATACTGATCCTTGATGGATATCAACCTTCAATTTAAAAACTTCTGTAGCACTGACAGCTTCTTACTTTTGTGGTTGCCTCTGCATATATGTCCTGTACCACTTTTAACATATATCTCAAAGACCTCCTTCTCTTTCATACATATCAATACTTCCTGCCTTGGTATCCAATCATATGCATTCTCCAAATTAATAAATACTAGATATAATGCTCTCTGTTTTTCTTTATGCTTTTCCAATGCTTGCCTCACTGCGTAAATTACACTCAATGTGCTTTTGCCTGGTATAAAACTAAATTGCTCCTCACTTAATATGGCTTTCCTCCTTATTCTCTCTTCTATAATTCTTTCATATATCTTCAAAGTACGTGATAAAAGTTTTATACATGGTAATTATAGCATTGCTGTGTATTGCCCTTCCTTTTGCAGATCAAGACCATTTGGCTGTTCCTCTAGCAGTCTGGCATTCCTTCTTGCTGATGTCTTGCACATCAGGTCCCACAGTATGTCTGCCTCCACTTCTCCCAGACTTTGGATGCTACCCCACCAGGTCCTATTGCATTACCACTTTACATTTTTCCAAGGGCTGCCTCTTGCTGATGTCTTGCACATCAGGTCCCACAGTATGTCTGCCTCCTCTTCTCCCAGACTTTGGATGCTACCCCACCAGGTCCTATTGCATTACCACTCTACATGTTTCCAAGGGCTGCCTTAACTTCCCCTTTAGTGGCAGGTGGAACTATTTTTCCGGTGGGTTGCCATCCTCTAGTATTTTTCTAGGATTCTCTTCATTTAACAAGTTTTTAAAAATATTCCTTCCATCTCACTTTCATAACTTTCCTACTTTGACAGAAGCCTTCCATACATCTTAATGTGTGCAAGATCTTCTGTCACTTTATCTCTACTTTTCTCTATCTTATATATGTTCTTCTGGACTTCCGCTGTTTCCAAATTCTCATAAAACTGGTTCACTGCATTTACCTTAGGCCTAGATACGTATTTTTTGCTTCATTTTTTGCCCTTTTCCAAGCCAATCTTCTTTCCTCTGAAGCATTTCTGTCAAAGGCTATGTATGCTTCCTTCATTTTAATTTTTTCCTGTGTATCATGGTTCCACCAGCAGGTTTCCTTATCATTTGGTGGTCCTCTGCCTGATGTCTTTAACAATCATTCTTCTGCAGTTCTTAAAGCCATTGTGCTGTTTTCTACCCACCAGGCATTCATGTCCTCCTCCTTACTTGATGTTACTGAGGACCAATTCATTTAATCTATCTCTTGTTTCTGGGTCTTCCAGTTTCCATCACTTAGTCTTTGGTTGCGCTATCTTCCCCTGTCCAGCTTGTCTTAGCAAGAAATCTGACACTACTACTCTGTATTGCATGCTAACACTTTCTTTTATTATCTTGCAATTTTTCACGTCTCTTAAGTAACTTCTTCCACAAAACAGAAAATCTACATGTGTTTCTCTTCCTCCATAATGCATATTGCATAGGTGTAACTCTTAATTCATTTCGATTAGTGTTTGTGTGAAAACAATTAAAAGTTCTAAAGTAGTCAATTTAATACTGATAAAATAAATTAGAACAGGGATCATCACCGAGGAAGAAGGAAAAAATTCGAGCAAAATTAAAGTTCTAGTGAATATAAATAGTATTTAGGCACATTCAAGTGCTTTCCTGATACCTTTTGATCATAAATTATAACAAAATTTTTATCTTTTCTACTTGACACAAAGTATAGAAAAAATTCAAATCTTTCCTTTAATATATAACAGAGTAATACAAACGTAAAATATAATACATACCTGCATGGAGAGATGAAGAAGAATCTTTTGAAATACATCTGTTAATAAATCAACACTTCCAGTTAGGTCTCCAGGACCGCAGATTTCATTCTCTCCCCACATTCCACTGCTTACCTATACAAAACATTACAATCTTATTAGTTAGTTCTCACAATACATGTCCAAAGAGGTTGCATTTCTTTATCATTTCAAATTATTATAGCTCACTACGGGCATTAGGATGGGCATCCAACTTTAATTCCTCAGCTCCAACCTGTTTGTGTCCTTCCCCATTCCAAAGGGAATTATTAAAGACACAAATGGCAAACTACAACAGCAGCTTCACATATTTCCTTTCAAAAGCACTTAATATAAAATAATGTATCCATGTACAGTATACTGAATCATACACAGTAATGTTTTACTGTTATGAGTTTAGGCCTAGGAGATCTATTGTATTATACTTTATCTTCACATGCATAGACTGCAACTTACAATCAACTTATGAATGAATTAACTATTTATTGTCTTGTTGCAATATCCCACTATATATACAAGAAAACCCTCCTTACTTCTTGTCCATATCAGAATGAGACAAAACAAATGGTAAATTGAAATCTCCATCTTACAAAATGCTATCAATATAAATCTAGAGACATTTACTTAAGCTCACAAAATGTTAAAAGTCTATAGAAATACCTTTAAAGGAGCAGTTATAGCAAGGCTTAGTCTTGAAGTATGAACCGCAGCCATCATGTGTAGTCGCAGCTCAGAAAGGAGTGATACGCCCACTTCCAGTCTTGCATCAACAGCTGTTGAGTGATCGATACCTGGGTGGTTCAGTGCTAATGGAGCATTGACGAGATCACCAATTCTAGATTCTTTCCCACCACGACTGGTAGGCTGAGGAACCATGGGTGGTGGTGGATAAGGGTTGGGAAGGCTGAAAGAAATGAAGAGAAAAATGGAATCATTCATTTCCAATTTAAATATGAAGAGTAACATATATACAGGGAGTCCTATAACGTCGTTCAGAGCTACGTTAGAGGCCAATAAATAATTAATAAATTAATTTTTCGACCTACCTGGCTGGTGCAGTAAATTCAATCTGAGTGCACTGAACAGTTTGTAAGAGCAGCAGACAAATACACAGCTAGCAGAACAGCTGTGTTTGTATTTATCAAGTTAATGGCTTTATTTACTTATGTTTTTATATTTGGTTATATTGAATTTAAAAAAACAAACAAACACATTGCTGTAAATAAGATTTTATTCAAAACACACACGAATACACAGCTAGAAGCACAGCTGTATTCGCATTTATCAAGTTAATGGCTTTATTTATCTGTTTTTATATTTGATTATAATGAAGGATTATGTTGAATTGAAAAAAAAAAAAAAACCACATAGCTGTAAATACAATTTTATTCGAAATAGTTTGTTGCACATAGTATAATAATACGGTGTCATACGGCATTAAAAGAGGAAAAAGAACCACCGCTCAATTTATTCCCGCCCGCCACATTCTGCCTAGTGTTTTCGTCTGCTTTCTCGTTGTGTTCGCTTGTTACTGACATTAATATGCTTCCCAAGTGAGTTAGTCATAGTTCTGATGGCAGTGCCACTAAGAAAAGAAAAGCCATCACCATTGAAATTAAATCTGAATAGGTAAACCATACTAAAAAGGGATAATCTTCTACAAACATTGGCCGCGATCTCGGATTAGCTCGTACAATAGTGGCCACGATCATCAAACACAAAGATTGCATCCGTGACCACGTGAAAGGTTTGACTCCTATGACGTCTACTGTGATCAATAGGCAGCGTAGTTGCCTTATGATCGAGATGGAGAGATTGCTAGTGCTTTGGCTGGAAAACCAAAATCGACGGTGTATCCCAATAAGCCTTATGCTTATAAAGGAAAAGGCTAAAATATTGTTCAAACCCTTTAAAGAGAACAGGGGAAGGCAGGGCTGGTGAAGAGTTTGTTGCTAGTAGAAGTTGGTTTAATCGTTTAAAAGCTCGTGCTAATTTGTATAATACTGAATCAGAATGCAAGGTGAAGCTGCTAGTGGTGATGAGGAAGCAGCAAAAATGTTTCTTATTGCTTTGGCTGAGATAATAAGAGAGGGGTTACCATGCCGAACAGATATTCAACATGGATGAGACTGGTTAATTCTGGAAGCCTATGCCTAGTCGTACTTACACAGCCAAGGACGAGAAGACAGCACCAGGCCATAAAGTCAGCAAGGAGAGCCTGACTTTGCTTTTGGGGGGCTAATGCTGCTGGAGACTGTAAGCTGAAGCCCATGTTGGTTTATCTGGCAGAGAACCCAAGGGCACTCAAGGGCGCTTGGAAATGTCAACTGCCAGTCATCTAAATGTCACACAAGAAAGCTTGGATATCCCTTCAAATATCTGAGAGCTGGTTCAGCAACCATTTTATCCAAGAAGCGGAGAAGTACTGTACTTCTAAGAGTCTGCCCTTTACGGTGTTGCTAATCCTGGACAATGCCCATGGTCATCCTGCCCATTAGGATGACTTTCATCCTAATCTAAAGGTGGTTTACCTCCCACCTAATGCCACTTCCCTGTTACAGCCAATGGATCAGGGGGCCATTGCCTCTTTCAAAATCTACTACCTCCGAAGAACAATCACTATGGCTCTCAGGGCAACTGAGAAGGACAAGAACCTGACTCTCAAGAGTTCTGAAAGTCGTACAATGTTCTTCATGCTGCAAAAACTATTGGTGATGCTTGGGAGGAAGTGATGCACACTAACTTGAATAGGGTATGGAAAGAAGCATGCCCCTATTTTGTGAATGACCGAGGTATTGAGGAGACAGTTGAGGCTATCACCAAAAATGTAGTTGTTATGATTAAGGAGCTCGAGTTGGAGGTGATGGCTGATGATATAAAAGAGCTCCTGGAATCTCATGACGAAGAATCATCTACTGAGGACCTCGTTCAACTGGGAAACCAAATGACTGAAGAGGGGGAACAACTATCTAGCCCAGAGCCCAAGATATTCACAACCAAGGAATTGGAAGAAATATAGCCCGGGCAGAGGTATTGTTGGCAAAGCTCGAGGCTCAGGACCCAAACGTTGCCAGGTACAATAAGGTCAAGAGGGGGGATCAATGATGCCCTGTGGTGGTACACGGAAATATATGAGGAGAAGAAGTGTGCATCTTCCAGAATCGCCAGGACCAATTTTTCGTGAAGGTAGAGCCCCCACCAAAAAAATCCTGTGCCCTCTACCACTATAGACTCTTTTGCCCATGTACCTCCATTATGTTCATTTGCCCCAGTCTCCTAAGCACCTGCCTCTCCAGCTTCCACCTCCCAATAAGCCAGTCTCTCCCTCTCTTGCAATGTCCCTTCAAGTGTGCAAGCCAACCACACGAGTAAAGGTAAGCAATAATGCACTGTAATGTAGCGTAATATTACTATTGATACATTTTAAAGGTAAGCAAAACTATTAAGTTTAATTCTAGTATTTTTATCATAGATTAAAAACTTATATTATTTTCCAATGCTTTAAATGATTTACTTTTAACATTGGTTCAAATTTAAGTGTGTTCCGACTTACATCGAAATACGACTTAAGGCAGCTATCAGGAACGGAATCCTGACATTAAACAAGGACCCCCCCTCTGTGTATATATATATATATATATATATATATATATATATATATATATATATATATATATATATATATATATATATATATATATATATATATAGTGTTCCCCCCCATACCGCGGTAGTTCGGTTCCGGGACCCGGCGCGAACCAGGAAATCCGCGGAGTAGGATCAGCCTATATGTATATAGATATTTTAATAAATTTTTACGCTTACACTGTATAAACCCTCCCTGTACTGTTAAAAAAACACCCTTTACATTATAAATAACAGCAAGCAACGTAATTTTTTATGAAAGTGATAGGAAAACTTACCGTGAATGAGGTGATGATGACTTGACATACATAGGTACAGTATTTTACAATAATTTTTACATTTACGTAAAATAGCGGCCGACATCCACAAACTTTTTTCCTTCTTTCAACATTTCTAAGAGTTTCACTTTATCTACAATGGTTAACATTTTCCTTTGCCGCTTAGGCTCACTACAAGAAGCCTCAGAAGATGAAGGATGCTTGGGAGGAATTGCAAAGGTTAAAATATGCGAGTAAAAAAATCACAAGTAAAACATATTAATAATAATAAGCACAACGTGAATGGCGCACACGAGTGAGGCGAGACAATGGAAGATGGTGGAAGCCTTTGTCCAAAACGCTGATAGCAGTATCGTATTTTAAATGTTGCAATACTGTTAGTATTTATGTTTTTTTTACTATTTTATTATTCTTAGGGTAAGAAATACGTATTTTTATCAATAAAATCATGAAACTACTGGAAATATAAATATATATGCTAGCTCATGTAGCTGCGACCCCAATACATTGTACGCTATCGAACACAAGCAAAACGTTTAATAAGCACAACGTGAACGGCGCACACGTGAGTTAGACTGAACGAATCTTTGTCTGAAATGCTGATAGCAGTATCGTATTTTACATGTTGCAATACTGTTAGTATTTATGTTTTTTTTACTGTTTTATCATTCTTAGGCTAATAAATACGTTTTTTTATCAATAAAATCATGAAACTACTGGAAATATAAGTATATATGCTAGCTCACGTAGCTGCGACCCCAATACATTGTACGCTAGCGAACACTATTTCGCATGATGCAATAATGTGAGTTATACTGTACGTACGTATATCATTCAGTTATTAGTACAATGTATATTAATTTAAAATTCATTAACTTATTTGATGATTGTACAAAATCTATTGTATTTATTCATTGTAATTTGGACCAAATATTCCTTTTGTAAAGATTATACTGTACTTTTCAAAAGAGGTGGTCAATAAACGTATCTATCTATCTATCTAAATTTATGTTTTTTACTATTTTTTGCTGTTTTATTATTCGTAGGCTGGGAAATAAATTATTTTTATCAATTAGATAATGAAATATGTTTTTTTTTCAATAAAAAAATTTAAATACTGAGAGTTTTTTCTTTTTAATATTTTAATATTTTTGCATATACCCATAAAATAAAATAATAATTTATCCCCCCAAAAAAACCGCAATACAGTGAGAACGCGAACCAAGAAACGCGAATAACCGGGGGAACACTGTGTGTATATATATATATATATATATATATATATATATATATATATATATATATATATATATATATATATATATATATATATATATATATATATATATATATATATATATATATATATATATATACAGTGTTTCCCCGGTTATTCGCGTTTCTTGGTTTGCGTTCTCACTCTATCGCGGTTTTTTTTTTGGATATATTATTATTATATTTTATGGGTATATGCAAAAATATTAAAATATTGAAAAAAAAAAAAAAATTCATTATTTAATTGATAAAAAAAATTCATTTCCCAGCCTACGAATAATAAAACAGTAAAAAATAGTAAAAAACATAAATTTAGATATACGTACGTACAGTATAACTCACAGTACAGGGTATTGCATTATGCAAAATAGTGTCTGATTGCGTACAATGTATTGGGGTCACAGCTATGTGAGCTAGCATATATATTTATATTTCCAGTAGTTTCATGATTTTATTGATAAAAAAAACATATTTCTTAGCCTAAGAATAATAAAACAGTAAAAAAAAGTAAACAGTATTGCACCACGTAAAATACGATACCGGCATCAGTGTTTCGGAAAACGCAAAGGCTCTCACCTACGTGACCTAGTGAATATTAAAATTTTCATTATTTTATTGATAAAACTAGTATTTCCTAGCCTAAGAATAATAAAACAGTAAAAAATAATAAAAAAACATAAAGTACTAACAGTATTTCACCATGTAGAATACGATACCGCTATCAACGTTACGGAAAACGAAAAGGCTCTCACCTACGTGAGATAGTTCATGGAATGCTATTGGCTGAAAGGTCGGGAGACGACGAATCACAGAATTGTTTTTCAATATTTTCTGTATCATGGGGTCTGATTGGCTTTTTCATTGCAGTTTGCTTTTCCCTCCAATTTCCAATGTGCCGCCTCACTCTCTCAGTCTAACTCTCGTGTGCGCCGTTCTCGTTGTGCTTATTAATACGTTTTGTTTGTGATTGTGTTTTTACGCGTAATTTTACCTTTGCAATGCCTCCCAAACGTCCTTCACCTTCTAAGGCTCCTGGTAGTCAGCCTAAGCGGCAAAGGAAAATGTTAATCATTGTAGAAATAGTGAAACTCATAGATATGTTGAAAGAAGGAAAAAGGTTTGTGGATGTCGGCCGCTATTTTGGCCTCAATGAATCTACTGTGCGCTACATCAAAAAGGACGAGGCAAAGATCAGGAAAACAGCGAGCATTTCTTTTGATAAATCGGCGAAGAGGGTCGTAACACCCCGCAATAAGGCAGTAGTGTGGATGGAAGCTGCTTTGGCCCTGTGGATTGCTGATTGCAGAAAGAAAAACATCAGCTTACACACCAATATCATACAAACAAAAGCGAAGAAGCTGTACGAGACATTCGCTGCAAATGAACCCGGTGGAGAGGAGGAGAGAGAAGAAGATATCGACGACCCACAACCAGGACCCTCCAGCAATTCTCCATCGAGGATACAACCGTTCGTTGCTAGCAATGGATGGTTCTTCAAATTTCAAAAACGCTATGGCCTAAAAAGCGTTTCAGTTAATGGCGAGGCTGCCTCTGCAGATACAGCTGCCGCAGAAAATTACGTCAAGAATGACTTCAAGAAAATTATCGCCGAAGGGAATATGTTCCTGAGCAAGTCTTCAACATGGATGAGACTGGGTTATTTTGAAAGAGAATGCCATCTCGCACTTTTCTCTTCAAGGAAGAAGCTAAAGCCCCGGGATTTAAAGCGCACAAAGATCGCGTTACCCTCATCATGTGCGGGAATGCTGCGGGCTTCATGTTAAAGCCCGGGCTTATCTACAAGTCAAAGAACCCTAGGGCTTTAAAGAACAAGAATAAGAATCTGCTGCCAGTGTATTGGATGCATAACCCTAAGGCATGGATCACGAAAAGCCTCTCATTGGTTTCACCAATGCTTTATCCCTCGGGTAAAACTTTATCTTATGGAAAAAGGCCTTGAATTTAAAGTCCTTCTTTTGATGGATAATGCTGATGGCCACGCAACTAACCTCCAAGATGACGGCGTTCAAGTTGAGTTCCTGCCACCGAATACGAGGTCACTAATTCAGCCTATGGATCAAGGCGTTATTCGTGCGTTCAAGGCCCTATACACACGAAATGCCCTGGCGAACCTAGTTGAATCCATGGATTCGGACAAAGAATTCTCACTGAAGACTTACTGGCGTAATTACATGATTGCCACATGCCTAAAAAATATTCAGAAAGCAATCAGAGTTGAAGTCGGCCACAATCAATGGCAGCTGGGAGATATTGTGGCCCGAAGTCATCCACAACTACAAGGGATTTGCTCCTGACGAAGTGCAGAAGGCGGCAGTTGCGAAAGCTGTGAAGTTGGCTGCATTGCTAGGAGGAGAAGGCTTTAAAGATATGACTCACAAAGATGTGAATGAACTGATTGACTGCCACTCGCAGCCTTTGACAGATGAAGACTTGGATGAAATGACGAAATCAGCGAGCGAAGAAGAGGAAGAACTTGAGGAATCGCACGAACCAATTGAAGAACCTGGCCTTACACTCGAACGTTTGGCAGTCATGTATGAATATGTGAAAGCAGTCCAACAACTCTCGCAGGAATATGACGATAATATGGTTCGTTCGGTGACCTTCTGTAATTTTCTCGACGATGCCATGATTCCTTACCATACCATCTTCCAACAAATGAAGAAACAGCGGCAGCAACTCCCCATTACCATGTTCTTCTCCCCCAAAAAGCAGCCGTAAAGCTTTTATTGGCTGCGAAATAATTTCCTCCGAGGTCGAGAATGATGATCATCACCTCATTCACAGTAAGTTTACCTATCACGTACATATGTATGTCACGTCATCATCACCTCATTCACCGTAATTTTTTCTATCACTTTCATAAAAATTAACGTTGCTTGTTGTTATTTATAATGTAAAGGGTGTTTTTTTTTAACAGTGCAGGGAGGGTTTATACAGTATGTAAACGTAAAAATAATTGTAAAATTCCTATGTATGTCACGTCATCACATTTACGGTAAGTTTTCCTATCACTTTCATAAAAATTTACGTTGCTTGCTGTTATTTATAATGTAAAGGGTGTTTTTTTAACAGTGCAGGGAGGGTTTATACAGTACATAAACGTAAAAATAATTGTAAATGAGTATGTCATGTAATTACCACTCATTCATCGTAATTTTATCCATCACTTTCATATAAATTTACGTTGCATACTGTTACTTATGAAGTAAAGGGTGGTATGTTAACAGTACAGGGAGGGTTTATACAGTGTAAACGTAAAAATATATTAAAATATCTATGTACATATAGGCTGATCCTACTCCGCGGTTTTCCTGGTTCGCACCGGGTCCCGGAACCGAACTACCGCAATAAGGGGGGGAACACCGTGTGTATATATATATATATATATATATATATAAAATTAATTACTGTACACACACACACACATATATATATATATATATATATATATATATATATATATATATATATATATATATATATATATATATATATATATATATACATACGTTTCGAAAAAAACGATTCCAGCTATCTAATCCACTTGAACTCATTATACTTCTATCCAAAGTGGTTCAGTCTATTAAAATTCAGATCACATTCAGGTCTCATATACTATCTTAGAAAGGTTGCATACCAATACTTTAGTAAATCTGTAAAGGATTTGAAGGAGAGGGTAATGGTGTCAATCATGTGATAGTCCCTGTTGACTCAGAATATTAAGCAAGAACACCATCAAATGTGTAGAGTCAACAGACAAGCATTACAAGCTCAAGAATCAATTACGGAAATAATGTGCCTCTCGG
Source organism: Halocaridina rubra (assembly GCA_037179515.1). Taxonomy (NCBI): domain Eukaryota; kingdom Metazoa; phylum Arthropoda; class Malacostraca; order Decapoda; family Atyidae; genus Halocaridina; species Halocaridina rubra. Next base: position 131,810 of record JAXCGZ010018869.1, on the reverse strand, counting down.
CAGCACTCCTTTTTATGTTTTCTTTGCTTCATGAGTCACTTTTAATCCCATCCGAATATGGGTGGATACAGACAGATAGGAGTTGGGGATTAAGGCCGGATGCTTTTCCCAATGAATGTGGTGGGTTCGATTACGGGTCTGTCACTTCCTGAGTTGAGTGATTTTATCTCTGCGCTACCGTGGGCCCCAAGAAAATAAATCTGACTGATTAACATTATTTACCTCCACTTTCACAAAATAAAGAGAAACACAGAAGAAAAAAGTTTATTTTTTAAATGATACTTAAGAAAATGCAGAGGAAGCAAAAGCAGTTAAAAAGATACGAAAAATGGAAAAAAGCAAGCCTATAAATCTCTACAAATGATGAGATCCAACAAAGGCTTAGGACACTAAGGTTTGATGAAAATATATTACAAGTAATACAGAGAATATCATGAAGCTGTAAGGCTCCAAGGCTTTATTAAAACACATCGCAAATGATACAGTGTGTTAATGAAGGTTAAGGACTCTTTAAGCTTTACCAAAATATATTACACGTGATACAATAATCAGTAAAGATTAGAACAATTCACACTTAACTACAAAGCATTACAAGTGCTATTGAGAAACACAAAAAGCTCAGGACTTCAAGCTTTACTGAATAGCATTACAGGTGATATGGAGAATCACTGAATGCTAAGGACTCATCAAGCTTTACTAAAAAAGCAAAACATGTGATACTGAGAAAAATAAATCTTAGGAGTGATCATGCATTGCTTACTTTGACATGGCCAGCTCAAATGATGGCAAGTTGTGATTTGCAGGTCCCCCAAAAGATGATGGTATGTCAGCCAAGTACTCTCCAATCATATCTTCAGATTCAGAACTGTCTTCCAGATCCAAGAAAGAATACTTGCCTAAAACATAAAACAAATAATTCAATACTTTAAATGAATTATAGACGTATTCCTAAAACAGGAAAACATATTCAATATATTAAGCTTGTACATATCTATAAAGAAAAAATTACATACTCTATGACCAAAATTTCTAAAACAGAAAAACATATTCCATAATTTATAAGTTTCAAATACCTGAAACAAAATAATCACATTTAATACATTATTGAAATTTTACCTAAAACAAGACACTTATTCCATGTATGACACATTCAGATACACGTCCAAATCAGAAAAATAAATTCAGCATATTATTAGTTTCAGAATTTTTCCCAATACACAAAAACATGTTCAGAATTTTAATACACACAAATTCAACTGAAAAATAAACATACTCTATAATTTGTAAAAATTACACAAATATAGCCAAAACAGCAAATTGCATTTCGTATTTTCTTAGTTTAAGAAATTAATCTAAAACTGAGAAGCATATTTGAAAAAAAAAAAAAAACACTATAGACAAAGGTATATCACATACTTCCAATTAAAAAACAAAAAGTTTCCTTAAAATTAATTTTCCATTACCTTGTTTTTCTTTTCACACTACTTTTTACATATCACGAATTCCATTATATAAAAATAATGGATTGGATTTATATTTACGGGCATAAAATAAATCTAAAAGCCGAGTGATATTTGCTGATCTTAAATGAAAGCTATTTTTGCTGATCTTAAATGCTGGCTGACACCAAAATAAAAAATCTAGTTCTGCTATACTATAAAATATTTTCTAAATAATACATTTGATATACAGTGTTACAAGTTGGTAAAACACAAAAACTCATATAGCATGTTAGACAAGATGTACACTTGTAGGTTTAAAATTTTATTACAATTCGTACTTATACTGGTAAATTTTAATGCTCAAAGGTACTGATAGTAAGTGTATGGTTATACCTGATAGGCAATCAACTCAGGAGGGAACAAACCCGGAAAAAGCCCGCCATGTGATATTGGGAAGGGCATCCAGCCTTACTTCCCCAGTTCCAGCTGAGTCCACTCCAATTATGGGAATAATGACATAAAACGGCAAATAGCAACAATAACTGCAAGTCACAGGGAAACACCTGTAGTGGAAAGGAGAGGGGAGAACTGACAGTCTTTCCTTTCCTGAGAGATTCCATATTGGAACAAAACTAGCAGAGCTGGTGAAGATGGAATAGTATTAATAGTCCTCTGCCTGTTAAAAACAGGGAGCAGAAGCACAGCCTGACTAACAGAAAAGAACTTTACCTGGAACATTGATTATAATATCGGGAAGGTCGTCTTCTTCCAAGGTAGTGTAGTGTGCTGTAGCCATGCTGACGACAGGTGGGCTGAGCGGTGTTGCAGATTGATCAACAGGACAGTTTTGAGTTACGACACAGGCACCTGCTTGAGATAAACCCTTTCCCTCCCCACTCGCTCCTTCACTTCCAGAGCTACTTGCAGCATCGGCAGTTCCATTTGTACACACGGTGGCAGAAACTTTTGAGGATTCAACTATATCAGGAGATCCCGCAGCAGACACTGATCCAGCAGTAGTACACGATGGCAGCGAAGACCCTCCTAATGTTGAAAGTCCAGATACAGTCACAGAGCTGTTGGTTGTGGAATTTGTTAATGTTGCCGGGGTAGAGCATGCTAAAAGTCCTGACTGCCGTGAGCTTGTTGAACAACCAGAGAGAGCTATGCCATTAGTCACAGCCAAGGATGACGAGTTGGAAGAAAATGCATTAGTGCTACTGCCTGGCATAACATCTAGGTTTTCTGATTCTTCTCTTTGGTGGTCAGTTGTAACTACACTGCCATATAAACGCTCACCTGACAAGAAGAAAATAGTTTTAACATCCTAATTTTAGCACATCTTTTGACAGACCAGAAAAAATTAAATCATTAGAGTACTGTCCAGGAGCTACTTATTCAACAATAATTCTGTCATCCATTACATAAAAATTTCAGTTCCCTAGCTATATTTAGTGAATGATCATCCGCAGCAAAAATTAAGGAATATCTGAAAACTAAGTTCTAAGTACAAATAATTTTAGAGCATCACTTGCACATAAATTATATCTCGCAAAACACACCTTCCAATATGTCCTGCAATAAACAGGTGAGAGCATGCAGTGCCCAGGGAGCTCCCCAAGTCGAATCCAATGTCAAAGCATGTCGCAACAGTGCTCCAAGTTGACCAGGCGTTACAATTTCAGCTACAGAAGGGCTCGGTCTAGTAACACTCACTAAACCTCCAATGACCTTATTGAAAAAATGTAGAAAATTTAAGACAACCAAATAGACAAACTGAGTACAAGAAGCTACGCAACTGCTAATAATCATAATATTCAGCAATTATCAACTACTAGTTATACAGTAATTATTACTTGCAGCAGCATATTACGTACAGTACATATAGAGTAAAACAGTTATATAAATGGAGAATGGATAGTCCTTTACTCACCTTACAAGTGAGAAGGAAAGAGTCAACACAGCAAGGTGAACTTGTATTCATAAGGAGTTTTATGAGACCATGGGCCACAGAGAGAGCATTAACGCGGTCAAGGGGCATGAAAGTATCGGCATTAGATTCATTCTCCTCCTTGCGTGACCCTGATCCACCCGATGTTGACGGAGGCCGAGAATACCTCTTGACAATAGATCGTCTAATGGTATCTAACTTCTGATATATTTCACCACTTAAGCCAGCAAGCACTTGCTATAAAAAAAAATCCATTAATATAGTAAAGAATAATACGCCAATTTCCACCAATTTCTAAAGTAAACTTAAGCTAAAGGAGGTAAATATATACCAATTCTATTCAAGACTAACCAGTGCACAGCGAGCCAATATTATTTCTACCACATTATAGAGCCGCATTTCAGTTTATATTCTACTACGAAGAAAGAAAAGTTATACAAACGTAAATGAAAAGTTGAAGGGGAAGATAAAGTTTCAAGAATGAAGTACACAAGTACACAATAACTGCCTGAGAACCAACCTCCCCAAGAGACTTTGTAGCAGTTTCTAAATTAACTAGCTGTTGTTTGTGGTGATGTACAAGCCTTTTCCTAAGTCGTTCTCTAGATGCACGGGGAGCACTTCTACTAGCCTCCGATCCCCTCCTTTGAAGGCATGTCTCCGCCGTCAACCACGTCCAACGGCCACCTTAAGAGATAAAAGAAATCTCTGGTAAAACTCAGTCAATTATATATGAGTACTTCTTTGACAATTTCTTACTTTCCCTGAAGTTGTAAAGAAAAAATAATGCATATATATACTTTTCCTGGGGTTGCAAAGATAGAATAATACATATGTATAATTGCCATTGAAATAAGCAAATAATACACATGTATTATCATTAAGGCATAAGGTTTAAACAAATTCGAAAAGGATGCAAAATGGATGGGAGTAAGTTCTTCTCCAAAGTTTGTCTTTTTGTATAAAAAAAAAAAAAGGGTCAGTTTTTCATATTATATCTATTATGGTCCCCCTATTAAAATGTACAACAAAGCTGTTCGTATAAAAAGTGATTAGTATAGAAATATGTCAAACATCGGTATCTAGAAAATGCTTTCAATAGAAAGCGAAAGCTTAATATCGCGTCGTTAACAAAAAAGCAATCTACTCTACTGTGGGTGTCTTTTTCTTTTAATGAAGTCATTATTAGCTTCCTATTCCAAAATACTGCATTTGTAGAGACTGATAAATAAGAATCACAAAAGGTCACTTACCGTTTTCCTTGCCTTTTTCATTATCATTCTTGCGAGTGGGACACAAGGCATCAAGACAGAGTGAGAGATACAACAGAAGCCATGACACCAAATGTGAATCAACTTGACTGTCTGTATTAGGCCATGGCTGCCACCCTACATCTCCTAGCGTGGCAGTTGAAGGTGGTCCAAAGTTTTGAGAAACACCACTTCCTGTTCCATGAAGCTGAGCAGAGAGGACTCTCAAAATTGCATTTATAACCTGACTCCCACGTCCACTGCCAACACTCTTTTGACCCAAGAAAGTCAACAGGGCAAATACTCTGTAAAAATACAAGATCCTTCTTTATCGCCTAATAAGATCAGTACACTGTTGATAGGCAAAATTATTAGTTACCCTGCATGAAACCATTTTAACTTTTTATTATTCTCAATACATTGTATATTTCATAACCCACTTCTAGTAAATATTTTCATTTCGTGTCTAAGTATTCTCTTGGATGAGGATAAAAATTCCTTTGTAGAATGTTCCTGACCACAAGACACGACCAGCAAAATAATGAACTCTGAATTGTGATCTAGCTTCATTTCCTGTTTTAAATCATATGTAAGTGTATCTACACAATACACATACCTCGTTGCTGGAAAGTGCAGAGTATTGCTGGACGAGAAAAGAGTGATCATTGTGTTGGCCAAAAAATCTCCCCACCACGGTTGTCCAGCACAAAGACGAGCGAGCAACGAAGCCACTCCTACTTGTGCACCTTTAGGACCACGCAAACATACCTGCTCCACAAGTAATTTTGCTTGTTCAGGTCCACACCATTCCACAAGATTATGAGGAACCTGCAAGTAAAGTAGTATATGATATTCCATCTTTTCTATAGTTTTCAAATGTGAGTGGAAAAAACAAAAGATGAAATGCACTGACAGCAACTCTGAAAATAACACTCATGATTGCCAAGTATGCATTAAAGCCAAAAACCTTAATCTTATCACTTCAACTACAATTCACATGGGTACTCAGTTCACGGCGATATTCAAGTTTTAGATCATACAATATTATTACTTTACAATGACACAACATGGAAAAGATAACATTTAGATGGCACCAAAGTCTACAAAAATACTATGAAAGCTTTGGAGGAAAATAACACCAAATTGACTTGAGTAAATTTCAAACACTTACAGACATGCTAGGAATTGGAAGAGACAACGTCAGGAGGCAATTGAGTAAATACTGCATTAGAATAGCTAATTTGTCTGAAGCAGATTTGGCTGCAGTCAAAAACTGCTGATGTTTACTGCCACTGGCTGTTGAAGTATGGGAAAATGAGGGCAAGGTAGACTCTCCGGTGCCCGCAAAACGTTGCAAACGTCGCATAACAGACACCACTAAGTTCAAATGTTGTTGCTCTAGGATGCACTCCTGAAACAAAAAAACAGAACATGAAGACAAAGTGAAACCAGTTGATGTAGAACATCTGTAACAAATTAAATTCCTAAAAGTAAACAAACATTATTAGTGTCAAAAATAAACAAAAGTTATTACAGTAGTGTCAAAAGTAAGCTGCTTATTAATTATAAGCCACTCATAGATAATACAAGTATTTTTAAGCAAGTGTATCAAAGTTCTAAAAATATTTTAGATTGGGATTTTCTATAGGATAAAGTAATTTCTATTACCTGATAAGCTTGGATTATTCTTCTCTCTAAATCAGCATCCCTGGAGCCTCCTGAATGAGATTCTGAATGATTACCAGATGTGTGAAGGGGACCTGAGGGAGCTGTTGGACTCATAAGAAGAGGATTAAGCAATGAGCGTAATTTGCTGCAGGCCAAACTGTATCGGCAGCCAATGTCTTCAACTACACTCCCCAAGACTGTCAACTGAGTCTGCCAAACAAATAGAATGTCATCTCATGAAAAAGCGCATACAGAACACATCTAGTAAAATGTTCAACTTATAATATCTCTACAACAGCCTTGAAAATTAAAAGGACAATATTTAATTCTTCCATAAATGCGAACACTTATAAAATACTTCAGGGACTAATATCCATTCAATGATAGGCACTACAATGAAATGTAAAAGGCTATCAAGAGATTGAAAGAGAACAAATCCTGCATTTAAGTGACCATAAGCACAAAAAATGGATAAAATGCAAGGATATGATGAAGAGCAATATGGCAATGAAAGGCTAGTAAGGAAAAAACTTCAAAGTAATGAGCTTGACTTGACAAAACTCCTGCCTGAGCAGTAAATTCTTTCAATTATTCTGCAATAAAAAAAAAAATCAAGAGACAACCTGAAATAAATAATATCTATCGCATGTTGTTGGCTGTAGTCTTATGTGTCAATATTAATCACCATTATAGGGGTGGATACAGGATGGAGCTGGAGTATGAAGGCTAGATGCCCTTCATAACACCCCATGGTGAGCTCAAGCACAGGTATGTTACTTTCAGTCAAGTGCTCTAACCACTGCTCTATTGCATACTCTGAAAAAAACACAGAACCTTACCTGGGCAGAGACTTTACTAACAACTCCAAGGTTGGAGTGTCCTGGTTTCATTTGCCAGGGCAGTATAAGGGTATGTCCAAAGAAAGCACCAACAGGAATTCGGCATTGAGAAGAGGTGTTCATGCCATATCTACCAAGCGTTGTTACCTATATAACAAACAAATATAAGCAACCTTACAATATACCAAAATTGGTTACATAAAATATGAAGCATATACATGCAGTGATAGATTTATACTTTTGAAAATATACAAATATTCCATACTATACATATATTGTTTGATATTTAAATGTATACAAAATGACCAGTGAATTTAAGCAAATAATTTTGGTTCTGAAAACTAAATATAAACATTCCATATATTTTTAATGATTCTAGGAAGGAAAAGAGGTGCTCAGCATATAAAAAAAAAATGCTCATACAACTTATACTTGATCAACCAAAAATATATATGTAAGTGTTAAAAAGTCTTACTTTTAGGTATCTACAAAGTGGTGGTGGCTGAAGATCAGCTAATATGAGTGGGCGCATTCCAATATCAGATGCCACAACCAGTCGCTCTCCATCTGTTTCCTCACCAGTCATCCAAATATCAATGCTGAGAGAGACTAAGTCACTGCAAGCTGGAATGACTACATCTGCAAAAAATCAATGTATTGTAAGGGATGAGTTACTACTAAGCTGCTGCATATTCCTGGGACAGCCCTACGACAACCCTTGCAAAAAACACAATGATCCCAACAAGTTTGCTAAGCAATTATCTGCATAATATTTCAGATCTACAACTTCTACTACAAACTTCATGATCAAATAAAATTAAATGACAAGCCTCATTGTATGGCAAAACTCAACAAAAGGAGCCAAAGAAAATCATACTCCTTACGAAACCACTTACTAACTGCAAAATACATTTGAATCAAAAGAAAAATGGGCGCAAAAATTCCCCATCTGTGCTAATATTATAATGCTGTAATATATCATTTGGTGTCTGAATATTATTTTATGTAAATAATTCTATTTCATATATCTCAGTGCCAAAGAAAGAAATTAAAAATACAAACAAACAAACCTGTAAGAAGTACAGGTGCACCGAAATCCAAGACCACAAATCTACGAGCTCCCGAGTGCATTCTCTCAATAACAAGCATCTGTTGTGGTGGCAAGGATAATAATTGTTGCCACGGTGTACCTACAGAGCTGTGAACATTAGCTGCTGCAGCCTTCTTTCCCCCATTCTTAGCAGGTGGATGGCCAGCAGAGGGAGTAGATGCTTTACTCTCCAGAGAACTGACATCCTCTTCACTCTTGCGCTTTGAGTGTGATTTCTGTTGCTGAGCTTGTTTTGCAGCATCTGTCTTTTCTTTGATGTTTGACAATCCAAATTTGATCTTGCTTGCAATATCGGAACTTACATCCCCATTTCCCACATACTGAACCGACGAAGAATGCAACAGCTCATCCGAGCCAGGCAAACAGGCATTGAGTCCTTCGTTTTCAGGAGTTGCATCTGAACTGCTTGAAGAAATTGTGCTGGTCTCATCTTTGGTTTCACTTGCTTTATGCTCACCATCTAGAGGAAGCAATGGGTACAAACTCTGAGGACCAGAATTATCTGAATCCACTGCTATAGTGAGCGAGTGCCTACGCTCTCTAGCCTGAGAAAAAAGGAATATAATTAATTCTAAAGCCAAAAGTACATTAAGAAATGTTTTGATAATTTCACAACCATAATGACTAAATAGATTGAAGTTATCAAGTGTAATATAGCAAAGCTACCTGGCCTCAAGTCTCTCTACAATTCAAATCATATTCAATTTTCAGTCTCTGCAGCTAATTTACGCAGTTCTTAAAACACAACCACTCTCACAATGTATAACTGATCTCATATTTTTATTAATCGACATTTCTAATCTTGACTATAATTCACGAATTCGTATACAGATCCATATTTAAACGAAGTTTCTAATTCCGATAACAGTATAAATCTGGATCAATCAGCTGCTTGAGGAGAAATAACACATTTCTCTCATACTGTCTCAAAGTCACATGGAGTAACATTGAGTGGTATTAAATGCAGGTGACTAATAATCCAACATTCCCTGAGCATATTTTCTTGCTGCAAGCAATGGATTCAACAGGTGCGGCAGGGAAAGACATAAAGATGCCCTAATACATCAGTCTTCAATTCCGGTTCTTGACAACCTGCTAGCTCTACCAGAGTGCAAAATTTTTATTTCTCTCTATTGTTCTACTTCTAAATAAGTTGCACTCTATAACTTGGCTGTGTTAAAGTCTACATCATAATGGTCAATTATGGTATGCAGAAAGCAATTAATTTAATACTTGAACTGTTTGCCAAGCATAATATAAGCCAAGTATCAAGTTCAGGTTTTGGATTCGAGGTAATTGCACTCTTCTAGAGACGAGATAAGTGGTTATTTCTTTTACATTACATGTCACCTGATTAGATTTCATGGGCAAGATATATGGGTAAGTATGTCGAGTTCTTTTTCTTTTGATTTATGTGTTCTTAATTGTAAATTAAATTGATATTCCCCTGTTCCAACCTGTCTGTGTTAACCCCCCCCATTCGAATGGGGATTAATAATGACACATGAATCAATACATACAGTGTATATATATATATATATATATATATATATATATATGTATATATATATATATATATATATATATATATATATATATATATATATATATATATATATATATATATATATATATGTATATATATGTGTGTATATGATGTATGTATATATATTTGTGCCCTGTGGGGCGGGCACAATATCAAAGAATAGCCTCACCGTATTCCCTGCGTGTCGTAAAAGGCGACTAAAAGTGGACGGGGCAGGGGGACTAGGAATCCCCCCCCCCTTGTATCAACCTCCTGCGAGACGTCAGAGAAGAGGGGGAGTAGAGGGGAGAATAACTTCTCCCCAAACTTTCCTTTCTTGATGTCGGCTACCCCCCACCCCCAATTAAAGGGGGAAACAGCCAAGGTATATGTATGTATGTATGTATGTATGCTTATTTACTAAGGTATAAACACATATCAAGTAAGAAGCAAAACAAAAAATTAACTGCTTCCATATAAGCTCTTCAATGAGAATAGTTTACGAATACTGTATTGTATATATTATTTACAAAATATAACGTATGTTAATGAAACATTTCAATGCAAAGTATAACACTCGTGCATTTACTATATAATCTGTTAACAATTGCTTTTTATTAACTGGCAAACTCTTCATATAGCTTACATTGAGGTCAAGATATTCTTGCTGCTTAAGATTCAAATTATGAAGACGAAAAAGACAGTATCTTTGCTTTGGTCAAAAGAAACTGTCTCAAATTATATTGATGGATGTGTAGGGCTTCATGCCCTGTACATACAAGGAAGACTTACTTTTATGTCCATAAACAACAGCTTCAAAACAAGTATCACATGGATACAAAAATTTAATTCCCTACTCTACAAGCTGGAATAATTTTCTCAAGAGTCAAACATTGTTGCATAGAAGGTGATCAATTATCTTGAGAACCTCTCCTGCACTAAAAACCTAAAGCTTTTCGAAGCAAATAGAACAGCCACATAATGTCATTATATTAAACTTCAGAGATATAAATGCATATACCTTCTGAAGGCAGTATTTCATTGAGGCTAGCTGTTCACGCAGTGTCTGAAGCTTCTCCTGATAGGTTTTTGTGGCTTTCTTGGCTAGAAGTAACTCTACTGCCTGATTCTCTACCGCCATGTCTTCCACGGCCTTTTGAAGCTGTAAGTCATTCATGCAGAGCATAATGTTAGTCTTTGATGATACGACTTTCAATAAATTTTAAAGTCACACCACTTATGCTTCAAGGACCTTATAAGCGCTTCATTCTCACCTAGGAATAAGTATAGCCTACATACTGTCTAATGGCTGAATGTCTAATTTCTTTTTTCTTGCTCTGACTTCCCTCTACCACACATACAATCTTAACTTAAATCACGGGTAATACACACAAAACATGAGAATATGGATATATTTTAGTGGTTAATGCCAAAAGAAGACACACACAAATGAATCTGCACTTGTTTAAGCCAGTATACATACAAGACTGTCAATGGGATACACACAGCAAGACCCAATGACTTGAAATTCTGACAATAATCAAAAGCAAAGTTAGCAGACTTGACAGTTTTAAACAAACCTGCCGAGGAAGTTACTTCAAAACAATCTTATGTTTAAGTGTTAATTACTTCTACACTCTACTTACCTCATGTGCTTTTGAAGTTCCACTGGAAGCAAAATTCTCAAGATGTGAGTTAAATGAGTTTTCAAGTGCGGCTGGCGCTGGAGGACCAGATGAGTTCTCAAGGACATTGGGAACACTGGAAATAGTTGTGTTCTCCAGCAGTGTAGGTAAAGTGAAGGGCTGCATCATGAAGGGACTACCAGGATGACCTGCACCTGACCAAAGAATTAATAGTGCCCATATTATTCTAGAAGGCAATGTACATGTTGTTATTGTTATTTGCAACTTTGTCATTATTAATTCCCATTCGAATGGGAGTAGACTTAGTCTGGTTGGAGCTTAAGAATTAATGCTGGATGTCCCTCCTAGCGCTCCTTGGTGAGCTTGAATATGAATTTGTCACTTTTCTAGCTGATTACTCTATTCACTGCACTATAGCAGTCTTCAAAGTCAATATAAATGTAGTAAAAATATTCAATTTTTACTTCCCATAGACGATACATAAAGGTACTGAAGTCCTGTTAAAGTGCCATGTAGCTCAGACAAAAATAACACTATTGAATCAGTTGGGTGCTACTATATTCAAGTGTTAAAAAGCACAGTAAAACTAAATGAAGAGACAGAGCAGCAAGCAACTATATTTTACAATTAAACATTCCACAAGGAACTGAAAAATATATGTGATTTAGCTGGCAAATCTGTGCAAACCATTCAACAAATCTCACCTGTAGAAGCCCTCTCCATCTTAGTGCCATCACTGGCCATATGAAGGGTGAAATGAAGTGGTTCTACCTCCAATAGTCCACACAGAGCACTTGTATGCATCAATCCAAGAGATGAACCAACTTGCAATCCTCTCCCAAGTAATCCACCAATGTCGTCGTCATCTCGTCCCATCAATGCGTACGGATAATTGCTCGAGTTTCCTTGACCAGTATTACTCTTGCCATTTAAAGTGGCGGTATTTTGAGCACCACTGCCAGGTCCTCCTTGCATACTGCCAATGATGCCCGAACCGCCAAATATATTGTTGTTGTTGTTGTTATTATTAGTACTGTTGCTGTTACTATGGGCTGATCCTGGATGCCTGATTGAGTTACCATTCATCTGCAAAGATAAAAAGGAATTATAAATCTCAAAGCTTCATTCTAAAGCCTGTAACAAAATTGCATAAAAATGTTATACTTTAGTGAAGATAATCTTTATATATATCAATAGTGTGACAGAGTGTTTTGCTCAAAGTCAACAGAGGCTGTTAGATGCCTTATTAAATAAATTAGTAACATAACTGTTATTTTCTAACTAAAAAAATAATTCCCACTTCTTGACTTTCGCAGATTATGATTATTTGCAATTTGTATTTTAGCTTACAGCTAATTTTAAATATACCTTATTCACTCTTCTTGTACGTGTAGAAGTATAGCCCCGATATAGAGGCTGCTCCTATTTTTCTGTCTGCTACGAGCCAAGAAAATTATGAGAGAAAAAAACCAGTAACCTAACTTTTCATTATTATTCTCGTTTTATTTTATTTGCTTCCACTTGTTGCACCTAAAAATACTGTCTCTCCCTTGCATCTCTGCTATAATTGCCTGCCAGGGACCACCACTAAAATAGTCCTTAAAATGATATCAGAGCCAATTACTGCTCTAGAAATGTATCCTACAGATGAACTCACCAGGAGGAACAAGGAGACGCTCTCTTTTGGCGCCGAGACTGCCCGGAGGCAACATCTCGCCTGGGCAGTCTAAGTTTATTTTCAAATCTTAATTACGTGGCATCTTCACAGGAATTCATCTAGCACAACAAGGTGAGGGATAGTGTATGGTAAAGCTCGTGGGTCAAGCAAATTGGTTTATTTTCGAGAATTAGTTACATTCGTTACTGGATAAATCTTATGGATTTATATTCTCAGATTCCATTCCCATACACACGAAATTTTGTAGATTACCAAACTGGAATCTCACATGCCAAAGTTAATTCCTTAACCTGTAAATTACAGCAGATATACATTGCTGAGAAGTTTCTTTTCACTGAATGTGATAAACGAAAATCTCATCCTCTGAAGACTGGTTATGAGCCCGTAAAAATCTATCTCTTTTCCTAATAAATTCTAATTTCATTTCACCCCTTTCTATCATCGTAAATAAAGTGTTTTACGTCAAAAACTCGTCAATAAAGCTATTTTCTAAACAAAATGCAAATATTTAAAAGGTAATTTTTCCCAGTTGGCTTTGCAAATATTTCTTGTTAACCACAATTTAATGAATGCATACCGTATTTATCTTGCTAATTCTTCGTATGTTGGGGATAAAGTGTTTTGAGTTATAAGTTGCAAATACCTCAAAAGGTGGTTTTGCACCCTTTTTTTCATTGCAAAGTTCTTGATAACTAAAAGTGAATGAATACTGTATTTATCTCGTAGATTCTTCCTTTATCCTAAATAGTGTTACCATATTAATTGTTAATCAGTAATAAGCACTGCAACTTTTGTGGTTGCCCACAATTTAAGGAATACATACAGTACTGTATTTGTCTTGCTTATTCTTCATTTATTGTGAATATATTGTTTTCTTAAAACCAGTAAAGAATTAATGGTTTTGTATGCTATTATGGTAGCATAAATATTTCTGGTTAGCTGTGAATAACCAATATATATTCATCCAGTAGAATGACATTGGAAACTCATTATATGTGTGCTCATGCTTTCAGTTTCCCATTATAAACAGTGTGTCATTTCTGTTTCTGAAATTGCAGTGTCCTGTATTCTACTCTGCCTGTGTGACAGAGGTAATCATCGAGTTGAGGCCAAAGTCTTGGCATACGTCCGTGGTGCCGGGAAACGATATCGTGCTCACCACCTCCGGGATTCGAGGCAGCATTTCATAAAATTTAATTTGAGAAATTTAATTCAATTCTTTTAATGTCATTGCATTTCCAAAATTAAAAGAAAGTTGAATTCTGAGTTTCATTTAACCGACTAATGGTAATAGAGATGGGGTGTTCAAGTACAAATATCTGTCCTGTCTGTTTGTGAGCTCTTAACTGAGCTCGGTACTTTGAGTCCCCTTAGTAAAACAGAATCTTAACAACACTCTAGCATCCTAAACCCCCACAAATAGGTTTAGGGAAGTGTATTAAAAATTTGCTATTTCATGGATATCCTTGCTAACAGTTGCAAAATCTACAATAGCAAATTTTACTCATTTAAACTAGCAATATACACAATACTCTGCCGAAGATAAAAATACTATAAGTGGGGGAAAGAATACTACCTCAGTTGCCCTGAGTGTCACTGAAGTCGAATAATTGAGGCAGACCAAGTGGAATAGGGATCCTCTCCTTTGTATCTTTGGGAAAATAGCTATTGTGTATAGATAGTTAAATCATTTAATGTAATGTCTTTACACTGGTACACAGTTACTAACAGCTGTGTACCAGTAGGAATCTGTCCTTTGACAGTCACTAAGAAATTTCTTTAGAGACCCTAACACTATAACTTCAACAGGATGGATGGGATAGGATAGGAGGGAAAAAAAGGGAGGGGATTAAGGATATAAGGGAATTGGAGGGAAAGGCACGAAAATTAAATAAAGTAAGAGAGAAAAAAAGAGAGGGGTAGACCCTCGTGCTAAGTTTTGATCTGGAATTCAGATTCTGTTATTCCTTTTCACGTCAATAACTTCAAAGTACAACAACTAATGAAAAAATTTACCGAATATTTAGCCAACAGAGGAGGTTCAATATCAAACAGCTCTCTTTCAAATGGGGTGCCATAGAGGTTAAACCTGGTCTGCAAGACAGCGTGAAGTGGATCCACCTTCCGACTTAGTGCCTCTGATGTCATGGAAAGAAGCTGGGTAACCTGTGAATTAAATGTAAATAAATAAGACTGAACTCCATTTTCATAGAGACTACAAAATTTACTGCATCAGTGTCTATTAATATCATGCATTCATACAACCTAAAGCTTAAAAATTAACATTCAACACAGCATAAACCTAAAAATGTTTATGCTAGGTGGAGAAAAAAAATAAAAACTTAATATTTCTTGTTGACATCTAAAGGAGTGGAAAAATAGGGTATGCGAATATACTGACGAGTGATGAGATATGATGTACCAATTAATTATACAGCACAACTAATATTGTAAAATATCATCTTGGACTGGCAAAATTGAAATGGAAACAGGCATTACATCAGTCAACACCTAAGTCCAGTAATTACTGAATGATAATTGCATACATTTATGTATGTATGTTTAGGGTGTGACAAATATCCTCCACAACCTAGAAAGTGTGTAATTTTCATTCATGTTTCCCTTGTAGTATCCAAGACAATGCAGTTCACTTTTGTATGCTGTGATGGGCAACACCTGAGCTGCCAGAGGCAATGAAATCATGGCAAGACATAAAATATTTTCTCGGTTGCAAGAATAAAGTCGAACAATCATAATTAGCATAGGCAATAAATATATATCTGTGTGTGTGTGTGTGTGTGTGTGTGTGTGTGTGTGTGTGTGATTACCTAATTGTGATTACCTAACTGTGTTTACGGGAAAGAGCCCAAAGCTCGTATCTTCCCGTCTCCTGATCGGTTCCATTTTTAGACTTAGTGATACTTATCATACCTGTCCTTAAAACTATGGATTGAGGTAGCATTAACTACCTCCTCGCTTAGCGAATTCCAATTATCAACTACTCTTACACTGAAAAAGTATTTCCTTACATCCTGCAAACAAGTTTTCTTCCGAAGCTTCAAACTATGACCTCTAGTTCTAGAGCCAGCCATATCGAAATATCGATCCCTATCCACTCTATCATAACCATGAAGGAATTTAAAAACTGTGTGTGTGTGTGTGTGTGTGTGTGTGTGTGTGTGTGTGTGTGTGTGTGTGTGTGTGTGTGTGTGTGTGTGCGCGCGCACGCGCGTGTAGTAGGTTGGCCCATGGAACCTTCCGCCTGTTGCAATACTACAGCTGAAGGGTCTTTTGGACTTAACTATGACTGTCCAGTACAAAGTTACAGTTCTTTTCCTATGCCTACATCAACAACGAATATGCTTGGATATTCGCTACACATTTCTTACTATCCCTTCACATCTTAAAAGCCACAACACCTGCCATCTCATTTTCTCTTTAGTTTTTTCTTTGTACCCAGGCCCGACAAGAGCAAATTTCTTTTTTTCTTTTTTGGCCCGTCCTGGTGACACAATCATAAAAAAAAAAAAAAAAACAATTACACTATATCTAAGAAACTGAAAACTGAAAAAGAACCCATTTCTTCCCAAACTCAAGAGGATACTGGGATATATATGTAAACTACACATCATACTACCCAGGCAACCCAAAATACAATTCAATGGAATGTGCATAGGTGTATTTGCCAACACCTATGCACATTCCATTGAATTGTATTTTGTGTTGCCTGGGGAGTATGATGTGTAGTTTACATATATATCCCAGTTTGCTCTTGAGTTTAGGAAGAAATGTGTTCTTATTCAGTTTTCAGTTTCTTAGATATAGTGTAATTGTTTTTTGTTTTTTTTCTATGATTGTGGGATATATATGTAAACTACACATTATACTCCCCAGGCAACACAAAATACAATTCAATGGAATGTGCATAGGTGTTGGCAAATACTCCCCCAAAATAAGACACCAATGGCAGATCATGACTGAGCAGGGTATATTGGAAACCTGTTACTTGACTCTTTTGTGTCAAGTCGTTTGGGGGGTGGAAAGGTGGATGATTTCATTACACCTTCGTCTTTTATATACTGAACTTACCTTACGAGCTGTTCCCCAAGGGTTGCACCATTTGACATGATTTAACAATGTGAAGAACCAGTGCAGAGCCCCAGCACTCTGGCATTCCAGAATGAGGTCTAACCACTCCAGAAGAGCTTCCAAGACTGCCCAACCAAATACTGTACCACCTTCAACTACGCGTGCACCCCTGTAAAAGTGAGGTGCTACATAGTTTTTGGCTTACCACAACAACAGTTATGGATGAATGTCTTTTCTCATTTTGCATATCACAAAAAATGACCAATGCATCTACACTGTAATACATATACATCATGCAGATAAGTTCATCAACATCAATGTATTTATATATTAACATATAATGCCCATCATCTAATGCTATTACTTGCATACATAAAAAAAATCAAAATCAACAGCAAAACCATAATCACACTGTTTTCATGAAAAAAACTGCTGCCTATATCAGTTTGAAGGATAGCTTTACTATATTACTATCAGTATATGCAAAAATACTAACAATATAAATATAAAATAAAATAAGAGATGAACATCATATATATGCAAGAGATATTAATAACGATTCTAATTCTGGGGTGAAAATAAAAAGAAGTACAGTATATTCAAAAGCAAAAAAGACCATAATAAATGTCAAATAAAATTTTTGCAATGCACTACAAACTGGGATTCGGATTCAAATCTGGCCCATATTTCTAAAGAGAAGGGACGACATCTCCATCTCCAATATCCAAAATTTTCATAACTCATAGGCAAAAAAGGGAAGCATCCAAACAAAGGCACTGTGAAAAGTGACGAATAAGTAAAACCTGATGAAAAATTTCAAGTTCTGTTTTAAATTGTAGGAAATCTGAAAAAATTACATTATTACTTACTCAAGAGCAGCAACAATTATCTTGGAGGTTTTGTGAGCCACACTTCTATCACCAAGAAGCAAACATGCATGTACAAGTCCAGATAAATGAAGCTGTAACAGGGTCAGGATCCCAACATTTACCGTCCGATCATCAACTGAAAGAGGAGACAACCAAAATCAGTCGTTTGCCATTTTATGGATTACTATAAATTTCCATCATGGAGATGGGCAAAGACAGGTTGGAGCTGGGGTATTAAGGCTGGATGCCCTTCCTAATAGCACACGGTGAGCAGAATGATGGGTCTGTCACTTTCAGAGTTGAGAGCTGTAATCAATGCACTACCCCAGTTCCTAGAGAAACAAAATCAGTACAAGGCTAAACTGTTTCCATGTATCTATTCAGATATCCTCCCTCATCTCTCTCAGCCTCTAAGTACCCCGTCAGTACAGTCACCACAACAAACCAGTATTCGCAGGCTACAAATCTTAAAGTAAAAGATAAAATTCACAGATTTTTACCTTGCTAAAGTTACTCTGAATACAGTGAGAGCTAACATTATTTCCTAATGGTGGATGAGATGCCTTTCATATATGTTATAAGAGCTGATTGAAATGGACATTCCTGGTGGTATGGAAGATAGGAAGTCACCTTCATATCCCTTGTGTCAAAAAGTCAACTACTGTAGTATTCCAGGTGGCGGATGTACCTTACTTATGCCCTCATATCCCTTGCCTGTTAAGTCCGTGACGTAAAACCGGAACTAACATCCCTTGCCTGTTGTAGAGGCTGACTAAAATTTATTTGACAGCCGATAAAATGTAGATCAGCATTTATGAATATGTCTAGTGCTACCTTTTTACTCAGATATTTTCTACCAAATACTCATATCAGGAAAGTTCCACAACAATAGAAATGGTACCTAAAACATTTGAAGTTTGATTAATAACTTGTAAATGAGAAAAGATAGGAAGAAAAAAAAAGAACAATTCATGTAACCCTATAAAAAATGAATTTCAATTGGAGAGATGTTCAATCAAAATCACGCTGCCCTACCATGAGACACTACCTAAAATTTTTAGAAATCTGAGGACCATCAAATTAAGGATATTAATAGCTTTGTTTTTAAAACTCTTACCTGCTGCAGTATGAATGGAAGTGATCCACAAGAGTAAATCAAGAGCACGATGGCGTAAATGATCTGAAGTATTCCGGCTTATTACAGCCTCCAACAAACTTTTGTGGAATGATTCATTTTCAACCATGGATAGCCTCTGAAATCTGGAAAAAATATTCTAATTATATTAGCCTCCTCTACTATATGAAAAGGTGGGATATTGGTAGCAAGTTAACAAAAAGAAGGATGAGTTAACATTAAGTGAAACATTGGTTAAGAGGTGGGTATTTTGGCTTCCTCTCCCATGCTAGGGGATTTGAAGTCCTAGTAAAGAGATCAATAGATAACTAAGGAAACAGCAAAAACTGACAAGTAGTCCATTTACTTCACAAAGTTCATTCATTTATTCGGCATTTTCTTCTACTTTCTTATAACAGAAGGCAAAAATACCATCTCTGCATTCCCAAGTGATGTAGAAGTCAACAAAATGGGGTACAGTGAGTGGATTGGAAATATCCTCCACACAAAATATGCTCCCAGTCAGCTATCACTCTTAAAGAGGGATGGTAAATATAGTATAAGAGATGAATAGACTTACCACAAGATTCGCATTTTCCTATTCTGGAACATGCTCATAAGATATAAATTAGTGAGGGGATGGATGCAGATCACAGACACCAGTGTCAAGGTATAGTAAGATAAGATATCTCCTTAACAAAGTAGATTAAATTTGCATTGTATGATGGAATACTTGAACCTACAGACACCTATACTATTAAGTGTTGGACTATGAATTAAAGAAAATTAAATGGAGCGCTGGAGGTGAAGTTGCCTTGTAAGAACCTATGAAGTCATAAAGCTAAATATTGTGAGGAATGAATTGGAAATATATGAGGGAGATGGAAAACTTTAATGGAGATAGCACAACACAGACAGCTTAGCTGGTTTAGACATCTGAAAAGATTGGACGACAAAAGATTCAAGATGGGGTTTTAAATGTCGGCTTTACAAGGCCATGTCCATAAGAAGCTAGATGGCAGGGTGTGAGATGTCCTAATCAAAACATGCAGGAGAGAAAGAAGTGCACAAGAGCCAGAATATCTTGGTGAGATGTGATATACAAAAATTAATAAAGTTATACCTGTCATGAGCAATGATAGTTTTTGCACAGCATCGGACTGTGACAGAAAGCTCCTGAATTATATCGCAACCCCGTGCTAGATCGACACGCTTGTTTGAAGACGCAGCTAAACGATCCAAGAAAGTGGAGGATTGCGGTGGCATGTACTGAGACACCAAGTCTAAATCACTATTTTTCTGAATGTCCTGTAATTAAATTCAAGAAATATTTAGTACTTTGCTTTGCTAAAATATTCACATTTTCTTTAAAATCTAAATTTGAGGGGCACACACAATGAACAAGTTCATAATTCGATGCAGCAATCATAAGGAGAAATAACTACTAACAAAATTCCAATACTGCATTTCCGGATGCATTAAGCACCAGAAAAGTTTATAATAATCTTTCACTTTCACCTGTTGTGATTGCTGCTGTTGATGTTGCTTAGGAGGCAATGCTTTGATGTGTATTAGGTAAGTTCTACTGCGACAGGCTAATAAACTAGGTGATGTCATGGTTACGTTTGCTCCCTGCCCAGACAAATCAAAACAGCGATTGACACTAATTGGGCCACACAGAATTTCGGCATTGTGGCTTAGAAGAAACTCCTTGGTTGTGACTGGATTTTCTGGATAGTCTTCTGAAAGCAATCAGACTTACCATTAGAATATGACCTCAATAACGGAAATTGTCTGTAAATAAAAACATAAGCAGAAGCTTATATTCACTGTTGATGAATAAGCCAACACTTATATTGAAAAGGATGCACTAGCATCATCTACCAGTTTGTAGATGCTATCAACAAATTGATCGACTTGAAATTAAAATTCTGCTCAATTAGAAACAAATAGAATGACCCAACAAACACAGACATCCTATAGAGGTTTTATCTTATTCTGTAACATCTAAACGATGCATCAATTAATAAAATAATTAGTGGTATATCTAATTTAGAGGAACACAAAGAAAAAATAAGTTTAAGTTAAAATCTACTTACAGCATGTGGGGGAATTATAGCATCTGACATACACAAATAAATCGGAATAAACTGATATACCTAAAACATCGTCGGGAATATTTGAAGTAGAACATGAGGGAGAAGAGACGTGATTGTTTGTAGCAGATGAGGCTGAACCTGCTTTAGATTCAGTACCCTGTTGAGCATTTGGACGTCTTGGTGTCGTTAAATTCTGTCTCAAAAGCGTTACCTGTTAAGAGACAAAAATGGAGTATATACTGTTACTCTGACATTTATCCTACTCAACGTTACTTAAAGCATTATGGAAGAGTGTCAGGTGTAAATGAAAGACTTGACAACATTTCCCCCCCACAGAGGCAAGACTTAGATGGTACAGGCACTTTACGAGGAGTGACAGAGAAAACAAAGAGAAAAAGAGAAATGGGTATGGAAGCAGAGAAAAGAAGATGGAGAGGAATACCCAAGTTAAAGTGGAGAGATTACGTAGCCACAGATATGAGAAGGGGCTGGATACAAACAAGACAGGCAACAAAGGCAGGTGGAGACGGCTCATTAAACACAGCAACCCTGTATACAGACAAGATAATATATATGAATACGAAGATTACCCTGTGGGTAAGCCAAGTACGTTGGGGGAAATTGTGGCTGCCCCTTTGACCAGAGCATATTAGGTTCTGGTGAGTGTGTGCTTTGACATAGGCAATCAAACTGACCATATACCACTTCACCATCCTAAATGCATAGCAAACTCTTAGCCAATGTACAAGGTATGGTATTGTAACATGATTTAGCATCATGTAATGCCACCGAGAAAGAGTTTACAACAATACTTAAAATGTGCAGCGCAAATGGTCATCTTCCAAATTCTAGTAGTTTCTTTTCTTATATTTTCTCATTTATTTTTGCCAGACGAGCTTCTATACATAAGCTTGACTATATGTATTGTACAAAGAATAATCATATGTTGTTGTTCCAGTTTTACGTCACAGACTCCCTTTTCTACCAAGGGCTAGGACGGTTGCCTTCTTGCGAAGGACTTGTTTTGGCAGATGTAATTGTTACCCTGAGTGCATGCCCTTGCTAACCTCAAACCGTGACGGGGCGCGAACCCTTGACCTGACGCCTCTACTATATTATTATTTTAGATGAAGAAGCCAGAGAAAACCTGGAAAGTTTGTGGCTTTGTTTTCCAATCCTATCTAGGTAAGGACTCGACTCTGGTGAGTATTTATGGTATGCACATGCATGACATCACATGAATGCACATCATTAAAGAAGTGCAATCATTAAAACATTTTTCTTGTGTCTTGGCAATTATTACACCATTTGTATTCTTGTTTCTTGTAATATGATTACAAAATTTGTTTTCCTGTTTCTTGCAAATCATTACAATATTGGTTTTCTTGTTTTTTACTTTGATTATGGTCACTCTGTTAACTATAAGACATGCCTTAACAAAGCCAAATATAGTCTGTGAACTTTTAGGTATCCACAATGAATCACAATTATAAACAAAGTTTCTGAGCAATTATTCAATACAAACTATTAGTGTCAGTTACATTAATCAATAATTTAATTCTAAATAATTCAGCAAATAACCTAATTAAATTGAAGCATTATCAGCAATTAGTGTGTGGATTGCAATAGCGCAGTGGTTAGAGCACTGAACTAGAGAAGGGACAAACCAGAGTTCAAGCCCACTGTGAGGCATTAGGATGGGCATCAAGCCTTACTTCCCATGCACCAACATGTGCCGCCCCCCCCCCCCCCCAATTCGAAAGGGAAGTAAGTGACAAAAAATAGCAAAATGCAACATCATTAGTAATTTTTTTGACAATAATTTCAAAATTTTAATCAGAGTTGCTTGGGATAGCTAGTATAAATGTAAAAACAAATGAAATATAAAACTCTTACCTGTAGAGTAGGCAGAGGAGTGGGAGGGCCAGGTATAAAACTAAGTTTGAGGTCAATGTGACCCACTTGTACACCCCCTGTTCCACCTGCACCAGCAGGAAGTAGCAGCTCAAACAAATGCTCATCCCAAGTGGAACTGAAAAAGAAATTAAAGCATTAATCTATTAATTTCCAGGGACCACACTAGAGAAGTGATTAGAATACTCGACTCAAAGAGGCGACAAATGATCGCGCCCATCGATGGGCATAAGGGAAAATTTTTTTTTAGTGGATTAGATATTATTCTTAACATCATGAATAAAAAAAAAAATTACTCCTGAATATTACTCTTAATTGACTGAGCTATCAAAACATCTCACTACTAGTCACAATATCAATATCAGAGACAAATCCAAATATTTAGGAAATTGGGCAGAGACAAGTAGCTATACTTTTAGCAATTAGATTACATTATCATATTGGTATATTTTGGGCATATATATTACATTGTGTCATACCTTGCTCTCTATATCATGGGAAAAAAAAACAAGATTATTTAATGAATTAATGTTTAAATATGGGATGTTTGTGTTCTTTAAATACTGAGCGACAGCCCATGCCGAATATTTTACTTACTAAGTATAACTTAACAGTGAGCTTAATCATTTGTCTACAGTAACAAAAAAATATATGTTTAAAATATGTGTTTAAAATCAGGCTTTTGGTAAAGGGATCAGTTTTCCTTATCATTATTCACTAAAAAAACTAACCTAACCAATCTTTACCTAATATTAGAAGAAAACTCAAGAAACATCTATGTGTTGTGTACATTCTAATTTCCTGACTAGGGGGCTTTGTTCCAAAGACCCTTCTTTAACTAATCTATCTAATTTAACCATACCAACCCTAATATTATAAAACACTCATGAGGTGAGGTCTTTACCCTTCCAAACCAAAGAGCCCTGAGAACCCCCTGAGATATTTATAACTCTTAAGAGTAACCATGAAAATGTACGTTAATATTACACAATATTTCTTATTTAGAAATTCCAGGGTGTACAAGCAAAATGCATGCTAAAATTACACAAAACGATATTTTGTTTACCAGTACACTGAGTGTACTAATTTTATACACATTAAGATCAAACAACATTGAAGCATTTATGTTTGACAAGAAATAGGAAATTATGAAGTGCAGCACCCTTTCCGAAATGCCTGAAAGGAGAAAATGATATATGATAGTATTGGAAAAGGTACAAACTTTGAGATAAAAGAAATCATTTGTTGAACATACATGGGCAAAGTGAGGATCAGTATTTCACAGAGGACACTAAAATTGCTACTATATGTATGAGGTTAATTGAAAAATGTAGGTTAATAATGGAGTAAATAATATTTCGTATAAGAAAATGAAAGTCCTCATTTTAAACTGAGGTGGAGAAAATAATTTTTAAGCACTTTTGAATGACTTGAACAGGGAAGTATAGTGTTTACGGCAAAACCATTTCTATGAAGCCTGAGAGGAAAAGTGACAAGATTGATAGCAGGAAGAGGTACAGAGTTTGAGAGGTAAGACAGATGAGATGTGGAACACACTCTGGTAGAGACTGGAAGAATAAGAGATAAGACGGGGCTTTAAAGCTTATATGACTGCTCCTAAATGATGAGATATTGGAACTGAAAGAAGAGACAAAAAGGTATCAAGCTTGTGTGACTGGTCTTAAGTGAAGAGATTGGAGATATGAGAAGATACAGACGGGTTTTCATTTCATGTGACACGTCCTAAATGATGAAGGATTGAAGCCTAGAGAAAAATGACCACAAAAATGAGAATTAGTACTCGATCATGTTACAAAATAATTGAGAAAAAAATACAAATTCATACTAAAAAAACCATCAAGGGATATAATAGTCCAGAATCTTAAATATGATAAAACATTGATGAAGCAAACACTGTGAATGATTTAACACAGCACTGTGAAAAGTATCCTGAGATCAATATGGAAGGAATGTTGGTAATAATCTGAGGTGAGGTGAAAGTAAATGTAATTTGGTAAACTTTGTTGACGTTTTATGTGTCACTATTAATCCCTCTTCAATATGGGAGGGGCCACAGACAGGTTGGAGTTGAGGTAGCCTTTATGACAGTGAAAATGAGTACTCATAACTGAATATAAGAAATTACCTAGTACAGCGTAGGCTAACAAAATATGAGACATGGAGGGATAGGGTAGAAAAAGAGAGGGCCAGAAGTCTTTTGTAAGAGAAGTATGCTAACTAAGTTTATAAGAGGGCTGTAGCTGATCATCTAAAGGGAGTTAGGCTTAAGAGTAAGGCACTGCCATACATACAAGCAAAATTGTCTTTAGAGGAAAAAAGTCAGACATATAAAAAAAAAAGTTCAAATAGCTCTAATGCATGAAATGGTCAATCAGAAAACACAACTGAGGTGAAAAATTATCGTAAAAAAAAAAAATAAAATACAATAAGCAAATAAGTTTCTCCTCATAAATTCCTGCTGCTCCTAGACCATACACATCTGAAATTATTATGACATCAAAAATATCTAAGTAATAGCCACATTTATAACACTTCAACAATGTCTCTTAGGCAGCTATGCTATGACAAAGTAATTAGCCTGGGCTTGTGGGATGAAAAACGATAAAGACCATTTATATAGAATCTTTTAGACTACACAACTGATTATAAAAAGAGGTTACCTGTCAGACTCGAGCCTCCACGTACGCGTTGTGTCGATGTCTTCAGCATGCTGCTGAAGATGCTGTGGATTACGGCGCTGTTTCTGAGCTTGAATTATCTCTGACCAACAAGGAGGTACTGTTGCAACAAATTTGGGACAGCCAGTTTGAAATTCCGTGAGCTCAATGCACTTATCTAACAACTCTTCTGACAGAGTTTGATTAACCAACAGTTCACTAGGCTGCAACTCTGGTTCTCTCGTTAATGCCGGTACAGAACTGAAAGTAGCGGGAGAATCCGACGCAGCTACGGATTCCGTCGGATGCAGTTCTTTACCCGTCTCCGTTTCACGGCGCAACTGCACTAAACTTACACGGCCATCGTCACAACTGATGCACAGTCTTTCCAAGCTGTTACAGTAAACAACATTATTAAATGACCGGCCAGTAGGTGGAGCAATGTGACGAAAGAACTCCAATGTAGAAAGACACAGCAATGCCACGGATCCATCAGCAGTAATGCACGCTGCCACTATACTTAATCCCAGATTACCATCACCATACTCCGGAGGTAACATCAACACTTTCTTGGGCACTAACTCCCATGCAGTGAGCAGTCTGGTATTAACAGGCTCTTCCTGCAGACTGACAACTTCTCCACGACAAATGCGATAAACTATAACAGCACCATAAACTTCTCTGACTCCTCCCACAGCACCATCACTACTGTCTGTGGGTGCACTACCAGAGCTATTGCTACTGTTCCCAGAACCGTTGCTCCTACTCAGAGAGACGACGATGTACTCTCCACACGGCGTGGGGATGATCTGGTCTACCGTCAAGTGAAGCTTGACACTGTTTAATTTATGGGGAAGAGGGATACACTGAATGCACTTTGGTTCTTTCCTCGAAAGATCGTTCTTTGATTCCTGCTCAGACGACGACATTACCACATTATCTTTGGTTTTATACTTAGGTACACTGGTCGTGCCCACTTGAGCCGTTCCTTTGCTCTTTACAAACATATTAGGTGGCGTAAAAAACATTTCTATATCATTGGCTAACGGATTTGACCACAAAAGTTTAGCCTTTGGATGAGGGATTATAGTGGTTTCTCCAAAGGTTCCAACTTTCACTGTGGATTTTTTATAGGGTCCCTGATTAACAGACTTGGCTGCAACTCTATTACTTGGGGCTGATTGCGACGCCTTGACATTCAAGTCATACACAAGCAAATAGGGAACAAAGTTCTGCTGACCACTGCACACCGAATTTGACACAATAGTTGCATCGTTCAAAGACGTCGACTTTGACAGCATGACCGTGCCATCACCATCAAGTTCCTCCTCTTCTGTTGTTGATCCTCTCCTAGAAGAGTCTAATTTCATAATGTCTAGTGATTCAGCTTCTCTTTGGCTAGCCTGATTCACATTATTTAACACTTGAACTAATCCTACATCACAAGTCTCCTGACGATCACCATTAGATGTCCCAAACAATTCATAGCGTCTGAGTCCCACCCCAACCACGAGGCTAGATCTAGCTGAGGATGCAAGGGGAACTGCAGCCCCTTTGTATCTTTGGGACACTTCGGCTGGATCTGCTAGTATGCACAAAGATGACACTCTCACGTCGTGTGAAGGCCTAGGAGGAGCAAAAAGCTCATCTGGAAAAAAAAAAAATCATTAACTTTCATCTGGAAAAATAAAACATTTTTCAATAGGTTTATGACATAATCTGTTACTAAGAGAAATCCTCATATAAAATTTCAGTAACATCTAAACTTAATATTTTATTCATAATGGTTCATCCGAAGTGCCCTACTTTCCAAAGATTCTCCCTAGTTTGATGCTAAAGTGACAAATACAAAAAAAGAAAGATCCTGGATATTTATGACATAAATATCCGGTGTTGCAGTATATTAATACTTTAGTGATCTGAATAATAGGTGTAATTCTGATGACCTAAAACCAAGCGTATACTTTACTACAAAAAAGTGGTTAGATGGTGGACGTCTATCCAATTGAAGAGTTGAGCTTCCTCTGCCTCCCATAAGTTATTATCTCCTAATTTGTATTTCTTTTATATTTCACCTTGAACAAGGGACACGAATAACATATCCATGTTATCCTGGATGTCATAAAAGTTGACTTTATGGGGGCAGAGTAAGGGGACTGGAAATCCCATCACCTTCGATGGGAGTTTATAGGTTTTCTTTAGAAGAAAGATGGATGCCTTAGCACTGAGTAAAACAAACATGAGAGGCAAAAGTGGGTTGGTTTTCTGGTGAATAAGTGTAAGCTTTGACTAGTCCATCTTTTTTATAAGGGGAATTGACACCCTCGTATATAGAGATAGGTAGAAAGATAGATAAAACAGAATCATATGAAATCAGTAATAATCAACATACCAATAGCAATATCATCCAAGGGCAATTCAACCATCTGAGAGAGAGGGGGAGCTGGAGGTGGTGGTGGGGTAGAGGGGGGTAATGTGGGGGTTGAAGATGAGGGAGAATGGCTGCTGGGATCTGCTTCTTGGGCTACAGCAACATGTGCGTCTGCTTCAGTGCATGGGCCTGCAATGTTAGCATCCTCTTCTGCAATTAATGAACTATTCAATTCTTCATCCCCCCAAGCCCAAGCTTCTCTTGAAACTGGAGGTTGCAATGGAACATCCGTGTAGCCTATGGTGTCCGAAAAATGCTTATCCAATATTGTAGAATCCGAGGGATCAATAGAAAAGTTGACTTCTTTCTGCAATGAAAATAATATAAAATTTTCAAATATTTTACCTTATACTGTAGAGATTAGAACCTGAGACCAGTAGAACAGGAGTCCACATCCTAGTGTGCTGAGCCAAAAAAGTCTCTAATTAATTATAATGCAGTAAATACAAGTCTAAGAGATAGAGTTCCATGTTAGTATCATCTGCACGAAATAGAGGCAACTGGAAAATTTTCTTGGTGAAGTGAGACAAATTTCAGCCCTCTTATTCAGAGTAAGTTGTAACAGAAAATTACAAGGATTATAAATGGCAATGGGGAAGAAAGAAATATGCCTTGTAATCCATACATGCCATAAGAGCTGATAAACTGGGGATGAAGAAGTATGGCAATTGTTTCCTCCTTGAGAAAGAGAAACCACTTCAATGCAAAGAAGGAAAAGCTCCTCAATGGAAACAAAACCTCCTCACCATTAAGAGAGATATAAGGGGACATAACTGGAAATAATACATAGCAGTTGAAATAAATTCCTTTACAAAACACACAGAAATTAATTTTAAAAGAAATATCCCTTAAAAAAAAATAAAAAAATCAGTTAGGTCTCTTACTTTTAACTCTTTGACAGTGTTCCACACTACAATGCTGCCGTGTCTTGTTGCTGAAGCGATGAACTGATGACTGTTAGTATGACTTATATGAGCCACTTCTTCAGCCCGTTCACTATGACTTAAAGCCGGGCTGGTTGCATGAGTTACGGACAGAGGAACATTGTGCGTGTATTCACCCTTAACAAAAGGACAATTTGGGGAATGGCGTTCATGTTCAGACCTGTAGAGGATAAAAGTATTAGCTTTAATCTTAAAACTCTGCAGGTGGTGCTTTAAGAATTCTGGCCAAAGATTCCTAGAGTCTTGTAGGAGGAGATTAAAATGGATATACTTGGCATTGAGGAAGACTTAATTTGACTCTAGTATTTCCAGAATGCCTAAGTCTTTTTTCTTGCAAGAATAAAAGTAGCAGAAGTGGCGAGGGGAAGAGAAGGATACGCAGCAGCACTTTTTTTTTTGGTCAACTACGAGCTTCAGGAGGCATAAGGGAGTCTTAAAATACTATTCAGGGATGAGGTAAAAATCATTATATGGCATTATTCCAGGGCACTTTGAAAATACAGATGTGTATCACTTGATCAGACTCTAAACTGACTGTGCAAGCTCTCCAGCTGACTCAACTAAAATGATAACAGTTGAAACACAGGTTAGCTACCTCTCCCAGCTTACAATTTTATATCGTAGAGGATTTCATGAACACAAACACTGAAAATACAAGATCAGGTTGTAGCAAAGATTTCATCCTTATACCAAAGTTAAAACCTGGGAAGAAAGAAAGTTTATACATACCATGGTTCATCCGTTGGTTCCCAATACACAAGACAAACACTACAGATAAAACACATTGCTCGATCATCATCCGTTGCTATGGGTTGATGAAAAAACCCAGCCTGTGCCATCTGTTCCGGCAATGCCCATCTGGGAGAATATAAAAAATGTATATAACCAGCTACCTCAATTTACACTAAGTTTTGACAACCCAACCATTATAATTTGATATCTGTGGAACAATACACGAAGTTCCAGCACTCTCCTATGTTACACATAACATTCCTAACATACATCCACATCTGTAATACTATTACTAGATGGCTATTGCTCAAATCTTTTTATTTGGTAATCATATTGCATCCAGGAAAAGAATTTTTTTTTCTTCTTTGTTGGGAATAATCACACATTTCCATCCAACGTACGATTCACACTGAGACAAAAACACATTCTTATTCAGAGTATAATGTATATACATGTAGCTTAAAAATATAAATATTTAACATATGCAATATATCATTTATCAACTCAACTCTAAACCTCATGAATATTTTATATAACTTCGTAGAATACATGATTTTAAACACAGAGGCAGTTTATGAGTGAAAGAATATAATAGTTTTCCTCTCAGATGTAACAATTTATAAAAAACACAATCCTTCTTGAAAAATGTAGGTTATAATACTGACAACAGCCAATGCTCTTAATTTTTCCTGCTAAAGACCTACTAAATGAAATAATGTACAGTAATAGGGAAAATTCTACTTTATAAGAAGAGTACAACAAGGAACTCCTATCATGAGACAATTTGAATGCCTAGACGTTGGCTGGTGGACTACAAGATTCGCAAATGTGATACAAGATAGCTACTAATATAATAAAATTGCTCTAATATCAAACTGTGTTTCAGATTTGTGGTTATGCATAGGCTTCCTCTCCATGGTTAGTGTACTCGGTTGTGCTTCCTAACTCTACAGTATATTACTTTCCTTTGAACAGTTTAGGCAGGACCCATGAGCAAACCAAGCTTTGTGTCCTGAACCTACTGGAAGAATAAAAAGAAAGAACACCTATACGCACTTGTAATTCATGTGAGGCCACTTGCTGAAAGTAGCCAATCTAGCTGCTTCACTATACATGGCATCTCTCTCAGGAGGGTTACTCCCAGGAGGAGCTTGCCCCGTATCAGGAGTAGGAGGCGGCAGAAGATGAGCTAAGCGATGGATGAGGGCCGATGCAATGGAAAGAGCAGGTGTGTATTTGGTAAGACGCTTTAGTTCACTCACTAAACCCAAACAAACGCTCCTTAACACGCCAAGAGGTAGCTCTAAGCGCAATGTGCTCCACTGCAAAGAATTATTTCAATAATCAGCTGGTTGGCTTACAGCCCTATACACAAGAATTAAATATAACCACAGTCATGACATACCTCACACATTGCAAAAGTTGCAGTATAAAAAGATCACCATGAACAACTGCTATCCAGTAAAAAGATTTTGGCTTTCAAATGCTTCATTAAAGCCTAGTAAAATTAGTAAAACAAGACATAACTTATACAGACACTCCCCAACTTACGAACGAGTTAGGCTCCAGAAGTCTGTTCATAAGTCATGTTTAGGGGTGTGTGTGTAAAAAAAAATTAATTAAAAAAAAAAGTACGGTACAGTACAAACATATGCAGTACTCTACAGTACTTAGGTTAAAGACAATTAACTACCACATAAAACAAAGTACACAGTATTAATGAATTTTATGCACAGTACTGTATATATATTGGTTAAGAACCAGAGAGGACTACAGTTATCACACAAGGTTCCAGGATCCTTTGTTTCAGATATCCCTGTTGAAGACAGCAATAGAGAGATTCTTCTCCCAAAGACTTAATAGCACTTCTCCAGATATGTCTTCAACAATGAAGTACATTTTGCCTTGGAATACGAGACACTTTTCCAGAAGTGTCTTCAGTAAAGGCTGTTTTGTACTTGTTTTGCAACACTGATGCTTCACCAACATATAAAATGTCCAGAGACTTCTTCAGCACCATTTAATTTTCATCAAACCTTGGAAAAACACCAAGGCATAACAAGTACAAAACAATCTTTGCTTAAGACATTTTCTGCTAAAAGATAGTTGGACCTCTCTGAAAGTGGAACTTCCAGGTCTCCATCTTTAGAAGAAGAATCTCTCTATCACTCTCAACAGGGATATCTGAAACAATGGGTCTAGAAATCTAGTGTAATGATTACAGTCCACTCTGAAGCTTCTTTACTATATAAAACATAAAGAATGCAGTATTAATGAATTTCAACACAGTAATAACAAAATATAGTACAGTATTACATACATAATACATGGGTAGATAATGGGTAGGTATTTGTTCGTATCTGTGAATGTTCATAACTGGTTGTTCGTAAGTAGGGGAGCTTTTGTACATCCTCTCGGTAAACACAAAAAATCACATCACACTGGCTATCATAACATTTGTTCATTTGGCAAAAGAAAATATGCATATACAATAACAAAAGTGTCTTTAAATATATTAAATATATAGTACACTGCCACACTATAAAATATTCTCTGGTTACTCTTAGCATTTAAAGACTTACTTTCGCTAATTTTGGATTTATGCGGGACTGGGAGTGGTGAGCAGCAATGCCTTGAGCCAAAACTTCACGAACTTCCGACGCATGGTCAATGTTGCTAAGCTCACTTAATCCAAGGGTTTGCTGTAACTGAATGCCCTGAGGAAGAAAAAGAATTAATAATTACAAACAATAAACAAGTACCATCAAAACAAAATTCTTTTATTAGTCAAAAACAAATCTTTTGATGTAAAGGCATTTCCCATATAAACGTCAAATTTATGTTATTCTGCAGCCCATCTTCAACTTATTCACATAATACCGTTTTTCTTTGTCACTATTACTCCCCATTGGAATGCAGGTGGATACAGATAGGCTGGAGATGAGAAAATAAGGCTGGAAGCCCTTCCTAACACCCTATGGTGGATGTGGACAATAATAACGGATATGAATTTTACTCAAAACCTATCTTCAAAAAATGGAAACACAAATATGACATTTTTCCATTTCAATGCAACTGAATGGTCCTGCAAACTGCTTGTGGTTCCTACAACCACAAGATAACATATAACTACACTGAAATGACAAAAGAACACAAACATCTTACCTCAGACAGAAGCATTTCCACAGTGACTGTTTCCTCTGGGGCTGCCACAGGAGCTTGGAGGACTGTGTCAAGGAGCAAAACACCATGATGGTCTCGGCGCATACCAACTGTCCGGCCACCACAAACCACTACACTATTACTCTCTCCATGGTACACACACAATACATTATGTTTTACGTCACCTGGTAATAATAATAATAATAATAATAATAATATTAATAATAATAATAATAATAATAATAATAATGACAATAATAATAATAATAATGACAATAATAATAATAATAATGACAATAATAATAATAATAACAATTTTACATTAATAAACCTGCTAATGTATGGTTTATGAAATAAATGTTCAACTTGTATATACTATTGAATGAATTAGCACATACAGTTGGAGACAGATGTCACAGGCTACTGGATACATAAAAAAAGGTACAGAAATTCCAGAAATATACCTTATTGCTCTAAGATAAATAGTTCCCATATGGATACAATTTTGGGCTCTAGTGTTGTCTGAGATACTGATTTTTTTCCCTTTGTATTCTGAAGAATACAAAGTAATACTAGAGACAGCAAAATTCAGGCTTTTCACCAACTGAAATCTAGGCCAGTCAGGACTGCATAAGCCATAAGAAACTTTCATGTTATGAACTTGGTGGCTCTTAGTAGTCCCAGCCACACCATAAAGGTGTGGTTAGTTTAATAAACTGACCTGCAGAACAATAAAAAATATCCATACTGATATTCAGTAGGTAATACATGCTTCTACTTATTCATAGAGTCCTTAGTCAACTGAAGATGAGCCGAGTCTCAGGTTAAAAAAAAATATATATATATTAAGTTCTTGGGCATAAAGTGGTGCCCCCTTGTCCAGTAGCTAAAAACTGGGAGATGGGATATATAACTTTTCTGGTGAATGGGTGTATGCTTTGATTCGGCCACCCCTTTCACAAGAGGGATCTCAGCATGACAAGAGATAAATTATTGCTACACAAGGAAAGTAATTAAAATCGGATCTTGTAAAAATGAGTAACCCCAAGATTCCCAAGTAATGTTAAATAACCCCATAATTTCCTAAGTTGGGTTAGGTGACTTGCCTTGTAAATAAGTATAACCTTCGAACAAACTGGGGTTAGTCTCCTTTACAAAATCCTAAACATTCAAGCAATCATGAACATTCATCTTTCATCATCTAAATTGAAGCTATAGCTAGAATTAATTAATTTAATTTTACCACTGTAAGGATTGTAGTATCATATATACGAACTGCCATATTTTTCCTAATTAGAATGCTGTACTGGGGATCTGTCAACAATGTGCATACACACTTGAAACTTCACACAATGGGACGTAAAACTGTAGAGACGCAAACTATATTTAATTCTGGCAACTACAATAGTCTTGAACTACTGAATTACGGATCAGAATTCCATAAGTGTTATATTATGAAGCAAAGCTTAACTAATGGCAAAACTTTTAAAAATTGCATATAAACATATAAGATATATTATATCCTTTACAATGAGAATGACCTGTAACAAAAGTTAAAGCTAAAAAATGCATAAAATCTAGCAATATGTGACCGTTATATCGTATAATCTAAAAGAACTTAAGTATTGGAATTTATTATTTCAATACAAAGATTGACAAAATACAGTAATAGATATTTTGATTAGTTAGTACGTACCCTCACAAATCCATTTTATTCTAACAGATTCTTGTTTAATTTCATTAACAAGGCCTTCTCAGATATAAAACATAAACTTCTATTTTTCTTCATAATTCAACAAAATCAGTTCTCAATGGAGATATAGTTCAATAATAAAACGGGCTTTGAATTTCGAAACAAAGTTTCTTTACACTACCATGAAAGCAGTTATTACCAATTCTAAACATTTATCACTATTTTTTTTAGGATTATAAAAATTAAATTCATAAGGGAAATATCACAATATGGGGCAAATCTCTAATACAAAATATCATATAACATGTTACACAATTAGGGCCACACATATGGCACAAATGATATCTGCACTCTTTGTTTGGTAAGATTAGATGGGGTTCATAAGTTAGGTAGCTCAGATAGGTGGGACGAGGATGGATGCATATCTAATGGGAATAACAGACAGATTGGAGCTAGGGAATTAGGGCAGGAAGTCCTTCCAATACGTACACTATAAATCTAACTACACTGTAGATATCATATACACTTGTACTACAAGTAAATGCTTATACAGTATAGGCTATAGGAGTTGGATACAAAGGTTTATGCATTTCAAGGAGAATATATATATATATATATATATATATATATATATATATATATATATATATATATATATATATATATATATATATATATATATATAAAGTGAATAAAGACCCATCTGAAACCCTATTAAAATACTTGCACTGATAATAACAGCCAACTTAATGCAAAAGCTTACCTAAATCATTATATCTTGCCAACTACTACATATAGTACTATCAATAAATTACCGAGAATCCCATTTAGTAAAAGCAGACAAAATTATCAAATTACATAACTTCCAAAAATTATTACCCCTCTTTGATAGGCTGATATACCTGTTGCTAATAACTTATATGAAGCACTAAAATCATTTCTTTATTGCCTTCTAAATTCACCTATCCAAATTTTAATCAACCCTTGCAAACCTCATTAAAATATACGTCAATAATGACC
This sequence comes from Halocaridina rubra, assembly GCA_037179515.1. Taxonomy (NCBI): domain Eukaryota; kingdom Metazoa; phylum Arthropoda; class Malacostraca; order Decapoda; family Atyidae; genus Halocaridina; species Halocaridina rubra. The sequence goes on along the minus strand of JAXCGZ010018869.1, from coordinate 95,955 downwards.
AATTTCTATCAAGACCACAGTCTCAATTTCCACAAATAAGGGAAATTTTCTGATACATAACAAATACCGTGAATAAAATATGAACTCCTGTTGTGAATAATGGTCACACTGGGTCATACTAATGTTCGGTTTATGTATCATCTTTGGTGGGGGGAGAACACAGAAAAATTACACCCACCACTCCCAAAAATGTCACCATCTTAGTCAACGGAAGTCACGAAAGAGTTACACCCCGTGCGATACCCACGCACGGAAAACTGCACCAAAGTTATCCACAAACTATTCATAAGTGTCAACGTTATCACTGGATCCCAAAAACATAACGTTGAAAAAAGAACAAATTGGTCTTTACCATGCAGTTGTACATCGGAGAGCTTCAGGGCGGAATGGGGGTCGTAGACACGTATTTTGGCATCTTTGGTTGTTACCAGAAACACATTGAGTGCCTGGTGAAAGCACAAGCCTTCTATGCTGTCACCAAGCTCTATAAATCCATCTTCTAACAGGCCTAAACTATCTGCAAGAGACATCTTTTCTCGTTTTCCTCCTCTGGTTGTGTCTCTGTATGTCTGTCAAGAGTATAAGGGAGAGGAACTGAACGTTGATCAATGTTGACGGTAAAAAGCAGTAAGGAATATAAGACTTTATAGTACAACACATTCCTATTTCACCAATTGTCCCCAATTCTAGGGACTGAAATATCAAATTTCGATTTTTTAAGTTTTAATTAACACATTATTACCATGAGATGATTTTTAAAGTAGCTAAAGGTTCCAAATATGGATATAAATATGACTTGACGCGCAAGTCATTTCCCATTTATTTATTGCAAGAGAATCTCATTTTCCTTACTTAAAGAAAGAGTTGATTACTTATCTATGACCATCTCACTATAAAAGAAATTAGAAAATAAAACTATTTCAAGCACTTTGAACATTACTGAAAAATATGAGCT
>JAXCGZ010018869.1:85000-92500 GCA_037179515.1 Halocaridina rubra | reverse complement strand
AATCTTTCTCCACTCATTCCTATCTCTTGTATGCTCTCTTGCCTGCTCCACTGACATTCAATGTACATCCGATGTTCTTTTCACTACATCCATCCATCTCATTCTAGGTATACCTATTGGCCTAACTCCAACCGCTTCACCACTACACACTCTCTTCACTATTCTTTCATCACTCATCCTTTCTATGTGTCCAAGCAATCTCAACACTCTCTGATCTAATCTTTCCGACAGCCCTCTTTCAACACCCTTTCTCTGCCTGATCACATTTCTCACTCTATTTTAGAAACACCTTTCATACCTCTCAAACACCTCATATCCAATACATGATAGTAGATTGTTGCATACCTTCCAACATATACGAGTTATTCATGCCAGAGGAAATGGTTCAATAATGAGTGTAAGAGAGCTAAGGAGCGGAAAGACAAGTGCTGGAAAAGGCATAAGAGGAGAAAAAGCATAAATGCTAACTGACTTATAAAAGAGCAAGAAATGATTACCTAAGTAAAAGAAGAGAGATAGAGAGAGACTATGAAAGGGATATCACCAGGAGGGCTAAAGAAAATCCTAAACTTTTACCCCCCTTTATCAGAGGAAAACCAAAGTCAAAGAATAGGTTTTTAAGCTAAAGAGAGCGGATGTAAGCATCACTGAGATGGATGAAGAGATCTGCAAAGAATTGAACAAGCAGTCTCAGTCAGTATTTACTGCAGAAAATACCCCATCCCCTCAGATTGCAGAGATAGAAGCTCAAGGTCGGTATTAGAGAACATCACCTTTTCAGCCACAGAGATACGCAAAATGCTGATGGAGTTAGATGACCATAAAGCTACAGGTCCTGGTGATATATACCACTATGTACTTAAGCAATGCACCAAATCAGTATAAGTGACACTAAGTATCATATCTGAAAAGTCGCTGGAATCAGGAGAGATTCCAAGATGCTGGAAACAAGCAAACATGGTACCTATCCTCAAAAAGGGAAGGAGGGATGCAGCTCTAAGCGATAGATCTGTTTCCTTGACCAGCATAGTTTGCAAAGTTATGGAGAAAGTACTAAGAAAACATACCTCTCCTCACCTAGAATCCTTCAATTTTTGTCAGTGACACAATATGGCTTCAGAGAGGGTAGATCAACAGTAACAAACTTATTAGAATTTTATGACGGCATAAGCCGAATATTACTAGAAAGATAGGGCTGGGCAGCTTTCATATTCCTAGACTTCCAGAAAGTATTTGACGTGGTCCCACATGGGAGGTTTATTAGGAAGCTGCAAGGTATGACGAGAATAGGTGGAAATGTCTAGGAATGGGTAAAAACTTGCTTAGCAGGAAGGGAACAAAAGGTTAGAGTAAGACACTCATTGTCTGAAAGGAGAAGGGTTTGTAACAGAGTTCTACAGGGTTTAGTTTTAAGACCACTTTTGTTCCTTGTATATGTAAATGACCTACCAGAGTCTGTAAATTCATTCATGAATATGTTTGCAGATGATGCAAAGATTGTGAAGAGAGTAAGAAATGAGAACAATGGTAGAGAAGGTCAGGATGACCTAAATAGTCTGCACGGGTGGTCAGAAAAGTGGCTAATGAAGTTCAGTACTTTTAAATGTAAGGTAACGAGAATGGCTACAAGTGCAAGAAGGCCCAAGCTTGACTACTAAATGGATGGGAGCAGAACTTCAAGACACAGGGAATGAGAGAGATCTAGGAGTAAACTGTGGACCGAAACAGCCAATTATAAAAACAAAATCACACATAAAGTTTGTCCTCACCTCTCAGATCTGCAGGCAACTCGTTGATATTGGAAGGCCTAGGCTAGACAACCTCAGACGTCAATAAATAGCAGTCTGGGACATTCCTGTAGGGTAATAGACCAGCCTACACCACAGCCAAATATCTATCTTTCTTAGCCCTAATAATATCCAACTTCTCCCCTAACATAGGAAACACAAAGCCACAAACACTTCCTAATTATAAATAAGCAAATAAACCCATGTACTAATATACTAAAGTAAATAGGAAACTTAATCAGGATGAATTATCCTAACACTGACGTGGGCTCCTCCAGACCGCAACACAACAACAACAACCATAAAATTGACGATCATGATGTTCACCCCTCGACTTTCTACTCTCTCTCCCAAAACTTTGACTTGTTTCACATCATGAAAAAGCAACCACCCTCCCACTTCTCGCCCTGCCTACGCATAAACATGCTGGCAGATTTGTCTCCGGAAATGCATATAAATGGCATAGTAAGGGTAGTATATGTTTTCTTTGCAAATACAAGAGTAGCCTTCAAGCACATGGACAAGGAAATGTTCAGAAATATTTATGTAACCTATGGCCAAAGCTTGAATATGCAGTCCCCTTTTGGAATCCAAACTTGAAAAAGCAAATAGTCAAGCTGGAGAAAGTTCAAAGACATGCCACGAAACTGGTACCAGATATACGTAATCTCAGTTATGAGGAGAGGCTGAGGGTATTAGATTTACCACCACTCGAAGCTAGATGAATGAGGGGGGATATGGTGAGGGTTCTTAAATTCCTTTATGGTTATAACAGAGTGAATAGGAACCTATAATTGATATGGTTGGCATTAGAAATAGAGGTCATAGTTCGAAGCTTTGTAAGAAAACTTCTTTGCAGAATGTATGGAAATACTTTCTTAGTATAAGAGTAGTTGATAATTGGAATTGGCTAAGCGAGGAGGTAGTTAATGCTAACTCAATCCATAGTTTTAAGGACAAGTTTGATAAGTATCACTAAGTACAAAATGAAACCAACCATGAGATGGAAAGTTACAAGCTTAGGGCTTTTTCCCGTAAGCACAATATCTTCTTTTTTAATGAGTGTGACACCGGGACAGGCAGAAACTACCCTCATCAGTAAAGGCCCGGGCACGAGAAAAACCCAACATGAAGGGAAAGAAAAAGTTAAGGAAAAGGCAGAGATGAGGTAATGTCACAAAAAGGAAAACGACAGACAGAAAAAGCAGTCTAAGTAAAGAGGACCCAGAGATATGGAGGACTAGGCTCTGAGATGACGATAAGATCTGTTTTTTGAAGGATGGTAGATCATAAGAATTAGGAAGGACAAAAGGAGGAAGAGAGTTCCAGAGTCTGGAGGTAGAAGGGAAGTAGCAGTCGCTGCATCGACCAATCCGCGAGCTGCAAATCTCCAAACAGTACCTGTAAGATGAGGCCGCTTGGCGAGTGTTACGCGGCCTCGGCAGTGGGGGAGGAATGCAACTCGTCAACTCATCAGAGCAGCAATGGAAGTAATAGCAATAGAAAAGAGAAAGGGAAGATACATTATGGCACGGAGAGAGAGAATCCAGATTAGATGTAAGAGTAGGATCATTAATGAGTCTGACTGCCTTAGATTCAACCCTATCAAGGAGATAAGAATAAGAAGAAGCACCCCATATGTGTGAGCAGTATTCTAAGCAGGGACAGATAAGACCTTTATAAATTTTAAGTAACTATAAAGAGGAAAAGTAATGACAAAAACGAAACAAAACTCCACATATTTTGGATTAAGATTTAGAAATTTGGATTATGTGATTCCTCCAAAACAAGTTAGAGGCTATATGGATTCCCAATATGTTGGTAGAATTAAGAGGGTAAATTTCATTACTTTCGAAGACAATAGGGTTATTAGGGGGAAAATAAGATAAAGAGCTAGAAAGAAACTGTGTATTGGAGGCATTGAATTTAACTAAATTTTGAGTGCCCCACTCAGATACTCTCTGCAAATCGGAGTTGAGAGTAGAATAAAGAGTGACACGAGACTGATTACGAGTAGCAGATGAAGGCTGAGAAGAAAAGGTAGAGGAAAAGTGAAGTATAGAATCATCAGCAAAGGCATGAAGAAGAGAGGAAGATGGGGATTGTAGAAGATCATTGGTGAAGAGAAGGAACAGAGTAGGTGAAAGAACAGAGCCCTGTGGAACACCAATGGTAACAGAGAACGGGCTAGATGTTGCACCATCAACAACTACAGATATAAAACGGTCAGCAAGAAAACTGGAAATCAGAGAACAGAAAGAAGGGGTAAAACCATGGGCAGGGAGTTTGACCAACAGAGCCTTGTGCCAGACGCTGTCAAAAGCCTTAGAAATATCAAGGGCGATGACAAAGGATTCCCCATTGTTCCTTAGAGAAGATAACTATACATGAGTAAGATAGGACAGGAGATCACCAGTAGATACTGACTTGCAGAAGCCGTACTGGTGATCGAAGATAAGTGAGTTAGATTCAAGGTGTTTCAAGAAGTGAGAATTGAGCAGAGTTTCGAAAACTTTACCAATAGAGGAGTTTAGGGCAATAGGTCGGTAGTTTGAAAGAATAGAGGGGTCAACCTTCTTAGGAACAGGTTGAACTAGAGCATGCTTCCTAGATGAAGGATAGATAATATTTTTTTTTATGAGTGTGACACTGGGACAGGCAAAAACTGCCCTAATCAAGAAAAACCCTGCACAAGAAAACACCAAGACAAAGGAATAAAAAAATGTTAAGGATAAGGCAGAGATGAGGCAATATTACACAAAGGAAAATGACAGACAGAAAATACAGTCAAAGTACAGAGGACTTGGAAATATGGAGGACTAGGCCCTGAGATGACGACAGATCTGCTTTTTGAAGGATGATAGGTCATAAGAATTAGGAAAGACAGAAGGAGGAAGAGAGTTCAAGAGTCTGGAGGTAGAAGGAAAAAGCAGTCGCTTCACTGACCAATCCACGAGCTACAAATCTCCACACAGGACCTGTGAGATGAGGTTGACAGAATGAGGCAAAAAAGGGCAAAGCACGGGAGCCAGTTCATCTGCAAACTCCTTAAGGAACCTTGCAGGGATACCATCAGGTCCAGATGCCTTGTTCATCTTTAGCGAGCGAAGAACTTTATGAACTTTGTGTGAAGAAAGGATAAGGGAGGGCATAGGGTTAGAGAGGGGTATAGATCGAGGAACAGGTGGGCTGGAATCATTTATAAAGGAGTTGGCAGAAAAATGAGAGCCAAAGAGAGTGGCTTTGTCAGTGGGAAAGCAAGCTATAGAACCATCAGAACGAATAAGAGGGGGAAAGCTTGAGTTACAGAAGTTTTTGGAGAGGTTTTTGGCTAAGGACCAGGAACATTTGTCAGTGGGAAAGGAGTTAAGGTCATCAACTTTCCTTCTTATAAAGGAGGTCTTTGACCTTCGAATCTGAGCAGTACAGCAATTCTTAGCTACGATAAAAGCAGGGCGAGTTAAATCGGAAGGAGAGGCTTGGTAAGATCGGTATGCCCGATTCCTGGCCTGGATAGCCATGGAGCAGGCACGGTCAAACCAAGGTTTAGGGGGAGAGTAAGTTTTTGTATAAGAGGGGATGTACACCTACATTCCCGAGGTCATGATCTCGTCAATTTTTAGACCTACCTGATCAGAACTGCGGGACCGAAAGCAATAGTTATCCCAAGGCAAATCAAAGAGAAAGTTACGCAAATTATCATGTTTGGTATGCTCAAAGTGCCAAAGGCGGCGCTGAGTAGGAGGTATTGGTGGACGAGGAGCGAAAATAGAAGAGACTGAGATCAGATTTACCAGGAGGGAAGAGCACAAAATAAGAGTAGTTTGAAGAGTCAGAAGTATGGAATAGGTCTAGAATGTTTGCTGCATGTTTGTGATGATCAGGAATGCGAGTAGGATGTTTGATAATATGCTCCAGATCGTGAGTAATAGATAAAGTAAGGGCCTCACTTTCTCCCACATCAGTGTGAGAAGAATGAAGCCACTCACTGTGGTGTACATTGAAGTCTCCAATGTAGAGAACTTCGGCATGTGGGTGAGAAGATAGCAAGGACTAATGGCACGAGGACAGATATTCAAAGAAAGACACAAACTCGGTGGAGTTTGGAGAACAGTAGCAGAAGCAAAAGAAGATAGTAGTAGTGAAGAGATAGTCTTTTAGCCAGAGAACATCAAAGTCAGAAGATTCAAGGTCCATGAGCCTCGCAATAGGAGTGTTAGTGTTGCAGTAGGCACAGATCCCACCTTTGGAAAGAAAACGAGTATACAGATTATAGTAAGAAATTTTAAATGGGTCAGTGGAAGCATGTATAGACAGCTGGGTTTCAGATAGGAGGAGGAGGTTAGGGAGGAAAGTACCCAAGTGTTGTTCCACCTATGAAAGATTAGTGTTCAGCCCACGAATGTTAGAATAGTGAAGAGTGGAAGAAGCAGATCTATTGGGAGGTGCAAGGTTAAGGGCAGAACCATAAGTATCACCAGGCATGTCTGCCCTCAAACCAATGGTGGAGTCAATATGATCCCCGGAGATTCTTCACACCCCTCTATGCTGGGTACTGGGAGCCATTAGCTGTGGACCTTCCATAAATAATAACAAACATGAGGAAAATAGAGAGAAAAAGAGACAGATGTGAGAATTGTTGTGACTTGTCAAATGTAATGGAAAAGCAAGAGATGTGTAATGAATACGCCAGAATATTCAGTGTAGATGTAAGCATGAGGAAAGAACTGTCCTGAAGGAAGATTCAATCTGGAACTGTTTGGACCAGTCCTAGTTGTATCCTAATACCTTCAGTCATAGTCTTTCAACGGACGGTTGGCGCCATGGCCAGCCTACTAATCATAAGGTAACTACAATCATTCTCTATTGCTTTCTAAGTCTCTGCTCCTTACAATATTATCGCCACAATTACACCTTCATATATCTTTTACATTCATTCCCAAACACCTATTTCTCATTATAGTTTTCAACCCACCTAGACATTTACTTGCTTCATTCACTTTATGACTTACCTCCACATCCACTCATTCATTCCTTGATACGTGCGACCTGAGAGACAAAACTTTCAACTTCTTCAAGCAACTCCCCATTCTCTCCTACATTCATTCTACCAACAGTAACACCCCTCATGCATCTCAGGACTTTACTATTACCAATATTCACGCTCAACTTCCTTCTTTTACACACCATAACAAACTCAGTCACCAAATGATTCGGTTCATTCTCAGTATCAGCTACCAGTGCTGCGTCATCAGTGAATATCAATTGATTCAATTTCCACAGCCTTCCATACTCACCTACTAATTCCAAACCTTTGTCTAATACTCTTTCTTTTACTTCCCTTACCACTTTATCCATATACAATTAAACAACCATGGCGATATTACTAAACCTTGACATAACCCTACATTCACCTCAAACCAATCTCTCACACCATTCCCGACTCTCACACATGCTCTACCATTCATGTAAAAGGTCTTCACCGCATTCAACAGAGTTCCACTTATTCCATACAGTCACAAAAGACTCCACATAACTTTTCTATAAACCCTGTCTTATGCTTTCTCTAATTCCATAGAAGCCCAAAAAATGTACCTACCTTTTTCTAAGAACTTCTCACACACCTGTCTTACCAGAAACGCATGATCCACACATCCTCTTCCTCTCCTGAACCCACACTGTTCTTCCCCAATCAGTCTCTCAGTACTTTCCT
>JAXCGZ010018869.1:65000-80000 GCA_037179515.1 Halocaridina rubra | reverse complement strand
CAAACTATGCTGGTCAAGGAAACTGGTCTATAGTTCAGAGCCGTATCCCTCCTTCCCTTTTTGAAGATAGGTATCACATTTGCTTGTTTCCAGCATCTTTTAAATATGATACTTAGTGCCACTGATATTGAGTTTGTGCATTTTTTAAGCACATGAGGGGATATGTCATCAGGACCTGTAGCTTTATGAACATCTAAATCCATCAGCGCTTTGCATACCTCTGTGGCTGTAAGGTTGATGTTCTCTAATGCCGGCCCTTGAGCTTCCATCTCTGCAATATGAGGGGGTGGGGTATTTTCTACTGTAAATACTGACTGAAACTCCTTGTTTAATTCTTTACAGATCTCTTCATCCGTCTCAGTGATGCTTCCATCCGCTCTCTTTAGCCTTAAAGCTGTTCTTTTACCTTCAGTTTTCCTCTGAGTGTATGTGTGTGTGTGTGTGCATATATATATATATATATATATATATATATATATATATATATATATATATATATATATATATATATATATATATATATATATATATATATATACATACATACATATACCTTGGCTGTTTCCCCCTTTAATTGGGGGGTAGCCGACATCAAGAAAGGAAAACAAATAGGGGGATTACTTTGCTCTATGGGCAATGACGAGGGAGCTAGCGACCGTTCATATGGCACTGCTGGAGTGCCACAGCCCATCCTCCTGGCTCTTCCACAACCTGTGTCGCTTCACAACTGCCAGCTCCTCCTACTGCCCCTACCACAGGGCTATCTCTGTAAGATGCAGCCCCGTGGTAACAGCAGATGCCCATCAGAGCCACGTCACACGCTCGCCACTCATTCCTATTCCTAGCACGCTCGCTTGCTTCTCTCACATCCATCCTCCTATCATTCAGGGCTCTCCTTACTCCATCCATCCATCCAAACCTAGGCCTCCCTCTAGCATTTCTCCCATCAACTCTCGCATTCATCACCTTTTTCAGCAGCCTTTCATCATCCATCCTTTCCACATGGCCAAACCATCTCAGAACATTCATATCTACTCTGGCTGCAATTTCTCTCCTCACACCCGTTCTTGCTCTCACCACTTCATCCCTAACCCTATCCAATCGAGATACACCAATCATACTCCTCAGGCATTTCATCTCAAACACATTTAGTTTCCATCTCTCACTTACTTTCATACCCCCATAACTCTGATCCATACATCACTGTTGGCACAACCACTTTCTCATACAAAACTTTCTTAACATTCATTTCCAACCCTCTATTCTTCATCACTCCTTTCAATGCACCCAACACTTTACATCCTTCATTCACTCTGTGACACACATCTGCTTTCACTCCACCATTTGCAGCTATAACCGAGCCTAAATACTTAAACTGATTAACCTCCTCAAGTGTCTCTCCATTCAACATAACATCCTCATTTCTTGTACTCCTCATAACCTTACTCTTTCCCACATTCACTCGCAGCTTTCTTCTCTCAATAGTTTTAAGGACAGGTATGATAAGTATCACTAAGTATAAAATGGAATCGATGAGGAGACGGGAAGATACGAGCTTTGGGCTCTTTCCCGTAAACACAATTAGGTAATCACAATTAGGTAATCACACACCATTCCAAATTCTGACACTAACTGACACAGCTTTTCCTCTGAATCTGCCACCACCACAGTATCATCTGCAAACAGCAACTGATTCAGCTCCCACTCGTTATCATCCCCATCTACCATTCTCAAACCTTGACCACGCACTCGCTCATTCACCTCTCTTACAACTCCATCAATATACAAATTGAACAGCCATGGTGACATCACACATTCCTGTCTCAGTCCCACACTCACTGGAAACCACTCACTCACTTCATTCCCTACCCTAACACAAGCTCTACTACCCTCATACAAACTCTTCACTGCATGCAACAATTTACCATTGATTCCATATAATCTCAAAACATTCCACATAGCCTCTCTATCAACTCTATCATATGCTTTCTCCAGATCCAAAAATGCAAAATACACATCCTTACCCTTTGCTAAATATTTCTCACATAACTGCCTAACTATAAAAATCTGATCTATACAACCTCTACCTCTTCTAAAACCACTCTGCACTTCCGCGATCACATATTCTGTCTTATCCCTAATCCTATTAACCAGTATCCTACCATACACTTTTCCTACCACACTCAACAAACTTATACCCCTAAAATTACTGCATTCATACATATCTCCCTTACCTTTGTATAGGGGCACTATACAGGCAATCACCCAATCCACTGGCACCAAAGACAACATAAAGCATATATTAAACACTCTCACTAGCCATTCCAATGCAGTCACACCCCCTTCTTTCAACATCTCCGCTCTCACACCATCCATTCCAGGTGCTTAACCTGCTTTCGCTTCATACAATGCCCTTTTCACCTCCTCTTGTAATCTCTCTCTCATTTTCATCTCCCATTACTGGCCCTTGATATATATATATATATATATATATATATATATATATATATATATATATATATATATATATATATATATATATATATATATATATATATATATAGTATATATATATATATATATATATATATATATATATATATATATATATATATATATATATATATATATATATATATATATATATATATATATATATATATATATATATATATATATATATATATATATATATATATATATATATATATATATATATATATATATATATATATATATATATATATATATATATATATATATATATATATATATATATATATATATATATATATATATATATATATATATATATATATATGTATATATATATATATATATATATATATATATATATATATATATATATATATATATATATATATATATATATATATATATATATATATATATATATATATATATATATATATATATATATCCTTAAATCCATGAATGCTTTTAGCACTGGCATCACTGTATTCTTATTTAGCGAATTCCATTATCAACAACTTTAGAAGAAAGAAAAAACTCTCACGTCTTTCATAAGATATTTCTTATAAAACTTTAAACTGTGAACTCTGCTTTTAAAGCCCACCCATCATGAAATATCTCTACTTGTTCCATGGTGATATATTCCTCTAAACTCATGGTTCCCAAAATGGGGCGAAGTCCTACAGGCAAAAATTTGATTTTTAAGGAGAGAAATTCGAGAATGTGTTAGTAACAGGAATTTTTTTCTAGTAAGTCTGTAATTACCTAATTATTCTTACGGAAAAGAGTCCTAAGCTTGTAACTTCCCGTCTCCTGGTCGGTTCTATCTTTGTACTCAGTGATATTTATCATACTGGTCCTTACGCTATAGATTGAGTTAGCATTAACTACCTCCTAGCACAGCGAATTCCAATAATCAACTACTCTTACACTAAAAAAAAGTACTTCCTTACATCCTGCAAAGAAGTTTTGGTGCTACTTTGTTTCGTGATCTACGCGATCTAGTGATCTCCACTGAGCAAATTCTACTTTGCTCTACTCTCTTATCTTAATTATTATATTCTTTATTCTTTTTTTTTATTATTATATTTCACGGAATAAATTAAGCAAATGCTAATTTCATTACATATTTATAATTTATAGGAACAAGGGCTAAAAAGTATACAAATTTGAATAATTCTTCCGATGAATTGAGCGAACATCTGCTAGAGACTCAAGAAAGAGATCTTCAGCATGCTTCCTCATCTGTAGCCAACAGAAATAAGCAAGGTGTGATTGAAACGTTTTTAAAGATTGCAATGGACTTTGTAAATTAAATCTGTATAATGGAAAAAAAAGACATTCCCGGGCGGATAGAACGATAAGTTTGGCAGCCGTGAGTTTTGCAACGTAAAGTTGGCAGGATTTCGCCATTTTTTCCCTTTTCTTCGAGCTTCCTTCATTTCTCTACCACAACAATGACATGGCACAACATTTTCTTCATCATCTGCAAGGTCATTTCTTCGTAAAAACGCAACTGCCTTCGTCTCGTCAGCGATCATGTTGTAAAAGTATTTAGCCAACATCTTAAGGGGGGTTCTTTAAGTAGTTACCGTGGCTCAAGCAGTAGCGTCCTCGACCCTGAGGCGTCAAGTCGAGGGTTCACGCCCTATCTCTGTCTAAGGTTAGCAAGGGCATGCACTCTGGGTAATGATTACATCTGCCAAAACAAGTCTTTGCAAGTAGACAATCGTCCTAGCCCTTGGTAGAAAAGGGAGGCCTTGACGTAAAACCGGAACAACAACAACAACTTAAGGGTTCTTTAAAAAATGAAAAGTAAATGAAGAAGTAAAATCACAGAATGGTACACAGATGAACTACATAATTGCATATTTATTCAGAAATGAAGTTTGCCTGGATGTGATGATCAGTCTCCTTTTCTTTCTTTTTTCCTCACATTTGTTATTATTTATGGAAGGTCCAAAGCTAATGGCCCCCAGTACCCGGCATAGAAGGGTGCGAAGAATCTCCGGGGATCGTGTTGACTCCACTATTGGCTTGAGGGCAGACACGTCTGGTGGTAGTAATGGTTCTGCCCTTAACCTTGCACCTCCCAATAGATCTGCTTCTTTCACTCTTCACTATTCTAACATTCATGGGTTGAACTCTAATCTTTCGTCGGTGGAACAGCACTTGGGCACTTTCTTCCCTAACCTCCTCCTCCTATCTGAAACCCAGCTGTCTATACATGCTTCCACTGACCCATTTCAAATCTCTCACTATAATCTGTATACTCGTTTTTGCTCTAAAGGTGGGGTCTGTGCATACTGCAACACTAACACTCCCACTGCGAACTCATAGACCTTGAATCTCCTGACTTTGATGCTCTCTGGCTAAAAGTCTATCTCTTCACTACTACTATCTTCCTTTGCTTCTGCTACTGTTCTCCAAACTCCACCGAGTTTGTGTCTTTCTTTGAATATCTGTCCTCGTGTCATGGGTCCTTGCTATCTTCTCACCCACATGCCGAAGCTCTCTACATTGGAGACTTCAATGTACACCACAGTGAGTGGCTTTCCCTATTAATCAAGATCTGGAGCAAATTATCAAACATCCTACTCGCGTTCTTGATCGTCACGAACATGCAACAAACACTCTTGACCTATTTATTACTTCTAACCCTTCAAACCACTCTTATTCTGTGCTTTCCCCTCTTTGTCAATCTGACCACTCTACGATCTCTGTCTCTTCCATTTTCACTCCCCAACCACCAATCCCTCCTACTCAGCGCCGCCTTTGGCACTTCGAGCGTACCAAACATGAAAATTTGTGTAACTTTCTCTTTGACTTCCCATGGGATGACTACTGCTTTCAGTCCCGTAGTCCTGATCATGTAGCTCTAAAAGTTGCCGAGATCATGACCACAGGAATGGAGGCATACATCCCCTCTTCTACTAAAACTCTCTCTCCCCCTAAACCTTGGTTTGACCGTGCCTGCTCCATGGCTATCCAGGCTAGGAATCGGGCTCACTGATCTTACCAAGCCTCTCCTTCTGATCTAACTCGCTCTGCTTTTATTATAGCTAGGAATCGCTGTACTACTCAGATTCGAAGGTCTAAGGCTTCCTTTATAAGAAGGAAAGCTGATGACCTTAACTCCTCTCCCACTGACAAATGCTTCTGGTCCTTAGCCAAAAACCTCTCCAAAAACTTCTGTAACTCAAACTTTCCCCCACTCATTCATTTTGATGTTTCTATAGCTTGCTCTCCCACTGACAAAGCCACTCTCTTTGGCTCTCATTTTTCTGCCAACTCTTATATAAATGACTCCAGCGCACCTGTCCCTCAACCTTTACCCCTCTCTAACATTATGCCCTCCCTTATCCTTTCTTCACGCAAAATGCATTAGGTTCTTCGCTTGCTAAAGATGAACAAGGCATCTGGTCCCGATGGTATCCCTGCAAAGTTCCTTAAGGAGTTTGCAGATGAACTGGCTTCCGTGCTTTGTCGTCTTTTTCGTCTCAATTTGTAAACCAGTATCTATCCTTCATCTTAGAAGCATGCTCTAGTTCAACCTGTTCTTAAGAAGGGTGACCACTCTATTCCTTCAAACTACTGACCTATTGCCCTAACCTCCTCTATTGCTAAAGTTTTCGAAACTTTGCTCATTTCTCACTTCTTGAAACTCCTTGAATCTAACTCACTTATCTCCGATCACCAGTACGGCTTCCACATGGCAAGATCCACTGGTGATCTCCTGTCCTAACTTACTAATGTATGGTCATCTTCTCTAAGGAACTATGGGGAATTCTTTGTCATCGCCCTTGATATCTCTAAGGCTTTTGACAGAGTCTGGCACAAGGCTATGTTGGCCAAACTCCCAGTGTATGGCTTTACCCCTTCTTTCTGTTCCCTGATTTCCAGATTTCTTACTGACCGTTTTATATCTGTAGTTGTTGATGGTGTGACATCAAGCCCTTTCTCTGTTACCAGTGGTGTTCCACAGGGCTCTGTTCTTTCACCTACTCTGTTCCTTCTCTTCATCAATGATCTTCTACAATCCCCATCTTCCTCTCATCTACATGCCTTTGCTGATGATTCTACCCTTCACTTTTCCTCTACCTTTTCTTCATAACCTTCATCTGTTGTTTGTAATCAATCTCGTATCACTCTTTCCTCTATTCTTAACTCCGATTTGCGGAGAGTATCTGAGTGGGGCACTCAAAATTTAGTTAAATTCAATGCCTCCAAGACAGTTTCTGGCTATCTCTTTATCTTCTTCTCCCCCTGATAACCCTATTGTCTTCGAAACTAATTAAACTTATCCTCTTAACTCTATCAACATATTAGGAATCCATATAGCCTCTAACTTGTCTTGGAGGAATCACAAAATCCAAATTTCTAAATCTTCATCCAATAAATTGGGGACTTTCTTTCGTTTTCGTCATTACTTTTCCTCTTTGCAGTTACTTAAAATTTACAAAGGTCTTATCCGCCCCTGCTTATACTGCTCACACATCTGGGGTGCATCTTCTTATACATATCTTCTTGATAGAGTTGAATCTAAGGCAGTTAGACTCATTAATGATCCTTCTCTTACTTCTAATGTGGATTCTCTTTCTCTTTGCCATCAGATATCTTCCCTTTCACTTTTCTATCACTACTACTTCCACCGCTGCTCTGATGAGTTGGGTAGTTGCATCCCTCCCCCACTGCCAAGGCTGCATAACACTCGCCAAGCGGCCGAATCTCACAGGTACTGTGTGGAGATTTGTAGCTCGCGGATTGGTCGGTGCAGCGACTGCTTCTTCCCATCTACCTCCAGACTCTGGAACTCTCATCCTCCTTCTGTCTTTCCTAATTCTTATGACCTTTCATCCTTCAAAAAGCAGATCTATCGTCATCTCAGAGCCTAGTCCTCCTTATCTCTGGATCCTCTGTACTTTGACTGTTTTTTTTTTCTGTCTGTCGTTTTCCTTTGTGTGACATTACCTCATCTCTGCATTGTCCTTAAAATGAGGGCAGTTCCTGCCTGTCCCAGTGTCACACATAAAAAAAAAAAATAAAATATATATATATATATATATATATATATATATATATATATATATATATATATATATATATATATATATATATATATATATATATATATATATATATATATAAATGTATGTATCTTGCATTAACTTAAAGGATTTCAAGATCATCCTATCTAATCCATTCCCGATCCTAATTAATCTAACTCTATTTAATCCAATTCCGATCCAAGCTAGGTCAGATCTGTTGTATTACTTTTCCTGCCTGCTATGAACTGACATTTCCTGTTAACAGAAATTTCCTAGATTTTCCTTTTTCTGTAGATTGCCATTTAAGTTGTAGATCACACGCCAAAGTAGTTTCATGACATGTAGATCCCAAGCCGAAGTAGCACCGAAGTTTTCTTATGCAGCTTCAATGTAAGACCTCTAATTCTAGTGCCAGCCATATAAAAATATTGATCCTAATTTACTCTGTCATAAGCATGATAGAATTTAAAGACCGTCACCATATCCACCTCATTCTTCTATCTTCGAGTGATGGTGAGTTTAATTCTTTCAGCCTCTCATAAATGAGATAGATTATTTCTGGCACCAGTTTCGTGGCATGTCTCTGAACTCTTTCCAGCTTAATTATGTGCTTTTTCAAGTGTAGATTCTAAAAGGGGGCTGCATATTCAAGCTTTGGCCTCACAGAGGTTACATAAATATTTCTGAACATTTACTTGTCCATGTACTTGAAGGCTACCCTTACATTTGTTAAGAAATCATATGCTGCCCTTACTATGCTATTTATCTGCATTTCTGGAGACAAAGCTGTCATTATGTTAACTCCTAGATCTGTCTAATTCACTTTCTCTTTAAGGTTTTCTCCTGCTATTGAGTATCTCAGCATGGGCCTTCTTGCACATGTACCCATTCAAATTACCTTACATTTAGAAGTACTGAATTAATTAGCCACTTTTCTGACCAGTCATGCAGACTATTAAGGTCTTTCTGAAGACCTCTAAAACTGAACCCTGCGGAGCCCCACTACTAACCCTTCTCCATTCAGACACTGATTGTCTTACTCTTACCCTCTGTTCCCTTCCTTCTAAGTAAGTTTTTATCCATTCCAAGATATATCCACTTATGCTCGTCACTACATGCAGCTTCTTAATAAGTCTACCATGTGGGACCATATCAAATGCCTACTGGAAATCTAGGGATATGCAAGATGCCCAGCTCTCTCTTTCCTGTAAGATCCGGCTTATTTCATCAAAGTATTCTAATAAGTTTGTTAATGTTGATCAGCCATCTCTGAACACATGTTGTCTCACTGACAAAAAGTTGAAGGATTCCAAGTGAAGAGAGATGCATTTTCTTAGTTGTTTATCCATAAGTTTCCAAACTATGCTGGTCAAGGAATCCGGCTTATTGTTTAGAGCTGCATCCCTCCTTCCTTTTTTGAAGATAGGTATCACGTTTACTTGTTTCCAGGATCTTGGAATCTCCCCTGATTCCAGCGACTTTTCAAATATGATGCATAGTGCTGCCGATATTGGTTTGGCGCATTTCTTAAGTACAGAAGGTGAAATATCATCTGTACCTGTAGCTTTATGGGCATCTAACTCCATCAACTCTTTGCATACGTCTGTGGTGGAAATATGATGTTCTCTTTAATCTGAGTGGGTGGGGTATTTTCTGCTGTAAGCACTGACTGAAACTCCTTGTTCAATTCTTCGCAGTTCTCTTCATCCATATCAGTGATGCTTCCATCCGCTCTGTTTAACTTTAAAACCTGTTCTTTGACTTTCAGTTTTCCTCAGATAAAGCTGTGGAAAAGCTTGGAATTTTCTCTAGCCTTCCTGGTGATATCACATTCATAATTTCTCTCTGCCTATCTTCTTTTACTATGGGAATCATTTCTTGCTTTTTTATAAGTCTGCCAGGCATTTATGTTTTTTCTCATCCTATACCTTTTGCAGTATTTGTCTCTTCACTTCTTAGCTCTCTTACTCTCATTATTGAGCAATTTCTCTCTGGCATGAATAACTTGTATTTGTTGGAAGGTATGCAACAATCTACTATCTTCCCATATTCTCATATTTATTTTACAGATTTGTTGTTAAATAAGGTCCTCCAGTCAATAACTTCAAAAAGCTCAGTAATTCTGATGTAATCTCCTCTCATATAGTTCCTTCTTATGTCCTTCTCAGTGCCTCTACTTTCAGGTAAAACATCTTCGATGTTCAGAGGTCACTTTTTCCAGTTGGTGGTTCATACTCAATTTTTTCAATATCAAACAAACACATTATCTGTGAATACTATGGATCAAGCAGCGATGGTTCATCCCCACCTCTGGACGTTTTGATTCCAGTACATGTTGGTGTAAGAATTTCCCTTGTACAGAATCTAGGAATCTTGCTCCAAATTAGTCTTCTCCACTGTGCAGGTCAAGATTTATCCAGTATTTCTCTCTATGATTACAATCTCCCATAGTAAAAATATTGCACTTTCTCTCCATTGCAGTGTTAACAACTAAATTTCTGACTTCAATAGTACCTATATGACTTTCCCAATAAACTAAAAGCCCATGTTGATTCTTTGGTGAATTTCTCTGATTCGGTATTCATGCGAGCAACAAGAAATTTCTTGAATTCACTTTCTATAGCAAAGTTTATTTCTTCAATCTGAAATTATTCCCTCATGAGCAATGCTATCCATCCAACAGTCCTCTCAGATCTTTCAACTATTAGTATTCTAAAGCCCTTAGGAAAAACTGTGACACTGTTTATGTCCTCACTTAACTAAGTCTCTGTAAACGCTACCTCATCTGCCTTCCTGTTGTGAATCCTATCCTTTAATTCTACTGCCTTACCAGCTACCTCATCAGCATTTGTGTACAGCAGTCTAAATGAGGTCGCAGTTCCTGAGCTTCTAGCATTATCTTCTTTATTTCCCCTTTGGCTGAAATAGGTCTGAACAAAATTTTTCTTCTCTTCTTCATTTCTTCCCTCATTTGAACTTTTGGCTTCTTGCAACAAGTTTTTTATCCTATCCATCTCTTCCTCTGTTCTGTATAGTCTTATGAACACTGTTCTGAATTCTTAAAGGATATTTATTTTTTCCTTATCTTTTCTTCTCTACACTCTCAAAGGTTGCTTTCATTTGTCTTGCGCTTCCCTCCCAAGAAAATTTACCAATTTGGTGAATGTTTACAATATTCTCTGGACCACTTACTACTCCAAGCTTCCTTATCAGTTCTAAAACCCTAGCTTTATGTGAGTGTGTGTGCAAGTTAATACATACAGTGCATATACAGTATGCATACATAAAAATATATTTGTATCTGTATGTACATGTGTAATTGGTTCACAAAGTACTTTGCACCTCCCCACGATTGCATGTCTCGGTCATAGAGGGGAATCAGGATTTTAGACATGCTTAAGAGGGGCATGGCCATAAAAAGGTTGGAAACCACTGCTCTAAACTCAATTGTGAGATATTTAACTGATTCTGTCTTCTCCCATGAATTTTGTCCTGTGATTCAGTCACCAGACCAGTATGTCAGGGAATTTTCAGCTTGTTAATATCGTTTTTTTCCTAAGGTTGGATTCCAGGTTATCATTGTGTATTCCAGTTTAAACCTCACATAAATTTATTTTGTTGCACTATATCTTTGTCCATATGGTTATGCAGTTGCTGTTAGTTTGCTAGAGAAGCATATGCTGCCTTTGCTTTCCTATTTATATGTACTTCTGGGGAGTGATATGCCAATACACTGAGATCTAGAGCTCTCTCAATCCCAGAATCCCAATCTCCTGCTATTAAATACCTAAATTTCAGCTTCTTTAGACTTCTACCCATTCTCATTTATTCGATATATTACAGGATGAAGCCTCCTTACCTAGTTTCACCATTGTTTTCCCCTGTTACTCATTTCATCATTTTTATTGCATCTGAGAACTTGTTAAAAGATATATCATTGCCCCAGACAGATCATTAACATATCTCATAGAGAATGCCAATTCTCATCTTACCACAATTAACACTAGTTCTCAAATTTTGAGCCTTTATTCATTCCCTTCTAAATAGGGAGCAGAGTAGTGAAGTGGCTAGAGCAAACTACTCGGAAGGTGACAAACCGATGGATGAGCCCACCGTGGGGCGCTAGGAAGACCATCAAGCCTAAATTCACCAACTCCAACCTGTCTGAGTCCATTCCCCTAATGGAGATAAAAAGGATACATAGGACCTATTGTGCTCTTTCCATTACATTCAGCAAAATTATTGTTAACTCATTCATCATAATGATCATCATTATGATGGAATAGGAAAAGGGGAGGAAATTCAGTGGTGTCATCACTGAAGAGGGAGAGGAGGAAACAGAATGGGAAGAATTGGGAGGAAAGGCACGAAAAGAATATAAAGAAAGAGGGAGAAATGAGAGGGGCAACCCCCCCCCTCTATTGTGTATCCACACAATGGATACAAATAGATCATTAGTGCACTAAAAGATTCATATAATGTAACTCACTTAACTCGAAGCCAAATTTCTCTGCAATATATCCTCCTTTGAGGTATTATATAATCCTATCTTTACCACATCGCAAGAGAAAAATAATTGACGATTTGTGCTAGTTTTTGATAATTGAAAAGACAAAGTGAATACATCACTTGCTATGAGGGATTTATTGTTGAAAAAATGTCTAGTATCACCAGACATTTACACAATAGCCAATATGTTTATGGACAATAATATTTAATGACATACAGTTTATTTTGTTATTCATGACTCATCACGCAATAATGGTTAGGATAACAAAGGTTATGTTAAGGCACAATAATCGGATCGTTTCCAGAATAAACACCAGATGTTACTATTTAAGGTGATTAAGCTGGGTGCTAAATTAGGTTAGATTAAGTTAGATTAAGGTAGGCACAAGTTTGGTAAGCGTAGGTTAACCTAACCTAACTTAGCCTACTTCATTTCCAAAAAGAACCACCTAGAATGTCATTAGGCGCCTATTCAGGGATTGATCCCAATAGTCTACAGAAACTGAAGTACAGGGTGTCCACAAAGTTTGGGTACATAGGAAATTTCACTATGCAGACCTATTCAATCGAGTCCACCTGAATTTTGTAAAACGCATCAAATTATGCATTGAAAATGATGTAAATCATATTGAAAATAATATTTATTATCATTAGATTTAAATAAAATTGTTTTGTTTTAAAAGTATGTGTTAATCTCCTGTGTACCCAGACTTCGTCTGGGTACACAGGAGATAAACACATACTTTTAAAACAAAACAATTTTATGTAAATCTAATGTTAATAGATAATATTTTCAATATGATTTACATCATTTTCAATGCATAATTTGATGCGTTTTACAAAATTCAGGTGAACTCAATTGAATAGGTCTGTATAGTGAAATTTCCTATGTACCCAGACTTTGTGAACACCCTAGAACGCACATTAAATTGGCACCTTCCAGCCGCCTTCCCTTTATTTTTCATATCTTTTCTTTTAACTTCTAACTATGTACATTACAAAGACATGAATATGTTAGTGAAACACAAATACATTTATGTTCTTGCGTAGTTTAATCGCTATGCACTATAACAGATCCTTCTTTTAATCATGTAAAAAAAATTTACGTCGAAAATATAAGCACACAATTCAAGTACATTCTCTCTATAAATTGCACCAAAACAGTGATCATATGGTATATACAATTACTTAAAGTTTGAGAAGCAGGTAAGGAAGTAATGGTGATAAAATAAATAATAACGATAATAATAATAATAATAATAATAATAATAATAATAATAATAATAATAATAATAATAATAATAATAATAATAATAATAATAATAATAATAATAGATTAAACTTTTGGCTTCTTGCAACAAGTTTTTTATTCTATCCATCTCTTCCTCTGTTCTGTATAGTCTTATGAACGCTGTTCTGAATTCTTAAAGGATATTCGAATAGTCTTTTGTGTTTTATTTACCTCCCCAACAAGAAAAATGCTGAGTTGAAATTCCTCTGAAAAGGCTTTATGCCGGTACATGTTCATTTAAACAAGCAAAGCATATATTCAAAGTAAAGAGAGTAAACTCTGAATTTTCCACCTATTTACATTACTTTGTTTATGTCATTTTCTACCCTTTTGAAATAAGAAAATTGCATACATGTTCAATTTCTTTATGCCTCTTCATAATGTCGACTCTTGTCGCTAGGGGATTTGCATCTAGCCATGAAGTTGCATCCAAGCATAATTCTCTAATCATATTACACCTCTCACCAACACTGAGGGAAAAGTTCTTCAGCATACTGCGATAAGAAATTTCAACTTTGGGGGGTCCAGAATATCCAATATCATCAAGAGAGAGACGCGACCCTCTCGGTGTTATGTTTAGTGATCTGAGGGACATCGTTGATGATCTCCTGGAGAGAGCCTGAAAATTTGCAGAGGATCTTCGGGAACTACCAGACATGGTAATGGAATGTGCTGAAAGTGCACCAGTTGACATATCATTAAAGAGTTCTTCAGAAGCGCCCCCGGCAACCTGCTGGATTTCTGTTATAAACGGCTGAAAAAGAGCTTCAATTTCTCGTTTTTTCTGTGTGTAGTCATTTCTCTGGTTGAGAGGAGTGGAAGCTGACCAACTTAGCACACTGTCACAAGCATGAAGAACTTTGTTGCGAGTCTCTTCAAACTTATTTCCTTCCAAAGCTGCTTTGACGTTAGAACAATAAGTTTCTATAGTAACTGTTTAGATAGAAGACGGTCCCGTATTTTCCTGTCATCCAATTTGAATTTTTCAATCTCAAATTTCATTCTGTCAGTTTCCTCATTACTAAAATGGGAGACAGTATTCTCTAATACGACCTTACTTTGCCTGTTAGTTTCTTTTTCCCTTGCTGAAATAGTTAAAGTTCCAGTGATGTCCAAATCAAAGGAGATTTCAATTTTTGGGACACCACGTAATGCTGGTGGAATTTCATTTAGCTCCAACTTTCCAATCAAATTGTTGTCTTTCGTCAAAACACATTCTCCCTCGTATATATTGATCAAGACACCACTCTGATTATTGCAAAATGTGGTGCATACGTTAACTTGCTTTGCAGGAAGAGGTGAGTTGCGCTTTATAAAAGTTGTCATCAGTTTGCCAAAGGGTCTCTCATTTTCTGAAACCATAGACCCTGCCACACTCATAGCTCCGCTGGCCATCGTAGCAGCTGCTTTTGTGACAATGGGCCCTGCAAATCGGTTCCCTAGAGCAGTAAGAGATTCAGATGCAGCATTCACTAACGATGTCATAGGATTCTGTTGAAAGGGAAATGTTAAAGATTTGTGGTCCCGATCTGTTTCGATGCCAAGGGAATTTGGAGTGGCACAAAGCACCAGTGTTTCCTGTATGGCATCTGACTCACTTTCTAATAACATTCCAGCTAGGGTTGCAGCCCCTCTTACAACAGCTTCATCAAAGTCAAG